>UESW01001559.1:225190-420799 GCA_900491605.1 Calamus simplicifolius | reverse complement strand
AATATCAACTCTTATATAAAAACACAATTTCAAAAAAAAAAAAACTTATTTAGGACATACCCAAGAAATTCTTAGTGATATCAGAAAAACCAGCTTCAGCAAACACTCTTTTACGCCTTTACCCTAGTCTCTCTAGGTACTGACAAATCCCTGATGAACTGTGAAAACAGAGGGCTCTTCCTGGATGCCTCAGCAATGTCAAGAATATCAGATTGAACCTTGTCCAACATATTTTGCTTTGGCAGCTGTAAGAAACAGGGCAGATGCATAGTTTCCTGAACCTCCAAACAACAATAAAGGCACCTGTAATTGCATGCTAAAATCAGCATAAGAAAATCAAGAAGTGAAATTTACTGAAGAAGAAGACCAATCAAAACTAGAGCAATGCTATAAGTATCTGAAGATCATTAGATTATAAAATTTCAGAAACTATAATACAAATTCACATAACATTGTTCCCTTGATATATTCTTGTAATTTCGTTGATCAATTTTTTCAGAGTCTATAATCGATTTTGGTCAATTAATTCTTGCTATTGTATTTTGCAATTTTATTAATGATTCGCTCTACTTCTTTTATCATAAAGAAGCCTTGTCACCCCAAGCAGGAAAACTTTAAACTCTGCCAACTTCTTAGAAAATGAGGCAGGAATTCTTGTGAGGTAACTTGAAACTAAAGAACTCAAAATGCTAGCATGATGAGCAAAGCATGATGCATCCACCCTCATCAGCCATTCCAGGTTACTATTGTATAGTTTTGGAAAAGGAAAAGGTCTGATTATCTTTAGGCAACTTTGTTCTTTGTTCCATAAACACCACCTAGGTGCTTCCGCATCTCAAGTCTATGAAGCTACACCAGCCAGCTCCTGCACCAGCATCCACTTTCACACTCATTCTAGTTTCAAGAACATGACAGAAGTAGGCAAATTGTACCTTTACAGAACCTCTCTTGATCCCCCATATTATATGTTATAGAACATGCCCTCCTTTAAATAACCTTGGACTGATGATTCATTGTGTAGTCAGAATTCTCCTATGACATATAACATTTGAAGGCTAGTAAATTAGTTATTGCTTACAATTATGTCAAGCAACTGCATAATGTAGTCAAGAGTTCAATCATTGATAGCCCATTTGAAAGTTCTGATAATTTGGAAAATGTAGTTGATAGCATTGCCTTTATTTTAAAAAGCATGATGCAGGCCTACAGTGGAGTCATGAAAGATCAACAGTAATTCTCCATTCCCAACGTAATTTAACAAGAAGCAAACTGATCTAGTTCATGAACCTTTTCACTCTTCAAATATCTGATGATCCTCCAAAGCCCATAATAAGATAAATGCCTGATCAGCATATTCTTATTCATCTCAAGAATCTGAAACCAAATTAACCATATCCAACCTATCCTCCTATCTTTGTAAAGATTCTTATAATAGTTAACAGTTACCTAAACAAAACAAGATTATCGACATTTGTCTCATTGTTATAGTTTGTTTAGCTCATTAAATCTTGTATATTCTTCCATAAGATCAACTGGTACATTACCCTCCTTCATCAACCAGGAGTCGCAGGCTTTTCTTGAATTAGTTCGTTGCAAATCCTTAACTTTCAGAATACTTAGGGAATTGCACATCATTTTCCCTATCTGAAAGAGTCATGGCCAGTTCTAAACAGCATTAGAATCCTTTCCTCTTAAGCCTGATACTATTTCTTAAAATTATAGTTCTTAAGAAATGAATTCAAGGAATCAGCAACGGTTTGGAAAAAAAAATTGTCACAAGAACTTGACAAGCTCTTCAAAATATCCATTTGTGTTCAAATGGAAAGAAAGTGGGCCCTCACCAAGATAATATCCTACAAAAAAAAGTGTAGGTCCATAAATTAAGGACCAGGCTTACAGCTTTGCCAGCAGGGTATGTTTGGTAATGCTTCTACCTTTCCGAAGGGGCTACTTGTGCAGTGTTTCAGTGGAGATTCTTTGTAAAGAAGCTTTTCACTTATCTTGTTTGGGAACACATGGTATGAAGATTTTTTTTTTTTTGGCCATGTGTATTTGGCTCTAATAGGCTTTGATAATAGCCATTGCAAATTCAAATCTAGCTCTGTTCATAATTCATTTTAGATCGATAACTTCATGTTGACCTAGAAAAATCTTAAGTTGAATTTGGGTTGGATCCACACAAATCCATTATTTTTATGGAAACAAAGTAGGTCTTTCGCTCAAGGGTAAGCCGAATGGTACTTAGGTTTTTGACTCCAGCTTTTGCAAGAATCATTCTTATCATGGTACCAAAATCATTCCTTTCAAGAAGTGCTTGCTTTTTGAAGCAATGTCAAACACAACCTTACTCTTTTAGCTTGATTGCTAATCGTTCACTAACAAAAAAACATCAATTTTTGTTCCTGAACTCTGCAAATGCTTGTCCCAGATGTTAGAATAACCTGAGCACGTCCTTATGCATCCAAAGAAACAACTTCCATCTCAACTTAGCTCAAGAATATCTAATATACTATAAAATTGGTTGGATTTCCTTCAGTTTTTGTATGTCTTATAGGTCTTCATTATATTAACTTATCTTAAAGCAGAACCAAGGGGGCTAAATATACAGCATTATAAGCATGACCAAGTTTATGCATTTCCAAAAACAGATTACCCTCCCCTCCTCCCCCCTCTCTCCCTCTCTGTGTGTGTGTGTTGTTGGCATGCCTCCTGACTATTTAAATTACATCATATCTCTTTGGTTACTTGTTATGAATATCATTTTTTTCACTTTCTGGAGAGTCAAAGCAACATTGCTTTAATAGATGCATCATTCGGATAAGAGTAAAATAAAAGGTGATGATGCTAGTTAAAAAGGTTTGAAAAAATTATATATAACTACAACAAAAGTGCCAAATAATTCTATCAATAAACGAAGTCAGAAAAACAATCCAATCACAAAAAAATAGTTTTATCAATCTTCTTTCGTCAAGTAAATATACACAGAACAGAGGGATGTCCAAAGGAATCTCCTTTACCTTAACGTCCGCTCCGCTTGACTTTGCCTGAGTCGTAAAGTTCCTCAAACACTGCGATAGAAGAACGCCAAACGGGTCAAATACCACTGATTAAAAGATATCTAAAATCGCAAAATATTGAATAAAGTCTCATACTTCTTGAATTTTCAGACCAAGGGAAGCAATTAAATGATGAGTAATGATCTCAATATCAATTGTAAATTAATTTTAGAGATTTAGTTCAACAAAACAGTAAGATCTTGCTTGATTCAAGAACACGTGATTGAGGCAAAAAAAAAAAAAAAAACAACAACGAGGAGTGGGGAAGTGGAAGGAGAGAAAAAAAGCGGTTCGATTCACCTCGGAGGTGGCGGCAATGTTAGGGTTTCCAAAGCCTCGATCGGCTCTGAGGATCTCGTGGAAGAGAGGGAGGGCGGACCTGAGACGCCCCGAAAGCGCCATTCGGAAACCCTAGCAGGCTGTCACGTCGGGCGCACCGGGGGAATGAAATGAGAAACGGATCACGAGGGAGGGCGACGACTGCTGTGGGCTTTTTATAGGTGGATAGCATGGACTCGTGTCACTTTCTAATGGATTTTTATCAAGTTCCGTGGATTAGGTGCCACGGCTGATTTGTCCTTCGGCGAAAGAATTGTTCATTCTAGAGGGACAGTGACAGGTGACCTCCTCATATGACCCACAACACGTGGCTGGCTCGTGATGGTGCCACGACAGCTCGGTTCTCTCGCCGGGCAGGGAGGCGATTTCGGGGAAAAAAAGAGGGAGAAAATGCTGTAAAAAACGTTCAGACGCTTATAAGGCGCGTTAAAAATAAATGAAAAAAAAGTCAATACATATTTGTTTCTCAAATTTTTATTCAAAATTCAGTCCAACACGTTAATTATATATAAAATATAATAATTTTAAAATATGAAAAAATAAATTGTAATCACAAAAGTTTGAGCATTGGAATAAGCATTGGGATTAAAGTCTGAAATCAAAATAATATTTTAGTATTTTTTTTAAGAAAAGGGGCAAGATAGCATTTCTCCACCACAAACCAATGAGGATGTAGTCTTGGATATGTTATGTGACAAGCAAGCCCGAAAAAAAAATATTTAAAGTTTAAGCGGAGACATTAGCATGACTCTCTCCTATTTAAATATGTTATAGTTGTAATTTCTTCTCTTAGTATCAAAGGGTTTTAATGATTTTTTTGTTAACTTATATTAATTTTATGAAAGTATATATTTATATTTTTGAGATATTGAATAAATATATTAATATTTTGATACAAAGAATGCAGTTCTTTAAAATGATGCCTATATGTTTATAAAAGAATTGAAGAGAGCCGTATTTTAAATCAATTTATAATTATTTTTTAAAAAAGAACTCTTTCATCAAATAACAAGCTTACTATATTTTTTAAAATAATCAAAAACTTTAAGAAAAATGTAGGACTCTTTTGATGTTGTTAAATAACAAACGAGAGCCTTCTTCAAATGCTTAAACTAATAGTTGCTTCATATTTTACAAAGTTATAGCATTTTAGAAATTTTATTTATTATTATTTATTATAATATTTAAAATTTAATATATTCAACAAATAGAGAATTGAAATCTTTGCTAATTTTAATGAGGATAAATAAAGCATAAACTTGACTTAATTGTACAGAAATAGAATAATAAAAAATGTTTTGTATAAATAAAAAATACATTATATATAATAATAATAAAGATAAATTATTATAAAGAATTATTATCCAGGTAAAAACATGATAAAATTTGAGCAAGAATTAATAATAAGCATCCAATCTAATCTTTTAAAAATCTAAAATTTATGATATGTCGAACGATTCTTAATTCATTTATTCCCCTTTCGCCTAGTGACTTGCTTTAGAGCAAGGTAAAGGATTCAAATTTTGTGGTAGGGCTATAATTATAGATCCCATGTTTTGAACTAATAGTAATGATTTAAATTAAAAAAATCTTGAAAAGTCCATCAACATGAACCATTACAAAATTAGTTCTAGCAATTGAGGACTTATGAGTTGTGATGCTTGGTCAATTAATCCTCAATAGAATATATATTTATATATGCTTCACTTAGTATATCTTTAAAAAAGGGCATTCTGATATCTAATAGTCTGTTTGAATTAGCTGTTGGCTAGCCAACAAGCATCAATAGCTAGGGCCAACGGTCACTTAAAGGCATCCTAGTAGTTCCAAGCAGCTAATCCAAGCATGTCTGCAGGACCTCAACATGGTTCAGGATCAATTGGATGATTCTTTGCAGTAATATCAGTGATAGTAGTCTTAAACAGCCCTATCCTGCATCCTTGGCATTGTGAGAGAAGTGAAAGCTTTGGTGGCAACAGTTGGAACCCAAATCAAAGTAACTAATTATCACTTCCAATGACATCATGAGGTAGCCTCAGTCTCGCTTCACTCTCAGCTTCACTCTCTTTGATCCTTTATGATTTGCAGTTTAATTTCAGTTTAGAGAGGCTTTGTATGGTGGCTTGAATGCATGTTTCAGGTTTTGATATGCCTTAAATTTGTGCTTTTGGGAGAAGGTGGACTGTTTTTTTTTTTTTTTTTGCAAATAAGAAATTAACGCAGTTTTTGGACTCATTAGGTTGATCATCTGAGCCACCTTTTGCTCTGAAACATCAAAATATCAAATGGCTGCAGAGAGTTGGATGTGGGGATGGATGGGGTAAGGGCTATATCATGCAGTTCAGTTATAATTCAGAGCTTGTCTAGTGCTCAAAAGTTGATCAATTGATAAGGGATGATTACTTCCAGTTTCTTCCTCACCTTCTTCAATTTATATCAAATAGAAAAACTGTCTAGATGGAAGCAAATTAATTAAGGCCCTCCTATTTTTATTATTAAAATTATGGTAATTAAGGTGGTAGTTAACCATTCAAGATTCATAGATCCAAATGATATACAACTAACCATACCTAAGATATTAATCAGAAAACCCTAGAAGTGTACAGATTCTGGAGCTATGCTTTCTTCAGTAAGTGCCAAAATTACATCAAAAGCAGGCAGCTTTGTATGATATTGGAAACTTTAGGTATGAAAGAGAGGAATATGATTACAAGGAAACTATGTATATTTCCACTATGTAACTATAGAGAGATTGTTGTAGGGTACAAAATAAATAAATCAATGTGGCCAAAAAATGGCCAGTAATCAAAATTTACATCTCTTCTATGGAGCTAGCTTTTCATGGCTTGATGAACAAATTATACAGCAGGACTACCCTGCATCTCAACTTAAAAACTCGAGCCAATGCCATCCATCCATTTGGAAGTAACTCTCACTCCAAGCCTGCTTTCTTCAATCGGTGACCAACTTTGAGCCAATCACCCCATTCAACTTGAATCTCTTTTAGAAGCAGCAGGTCAAGAGTGTAACTGTACAATTAGCGAGACTCAGATGACAGAAGCTGTTATGGTGAGCGAACTGCATGGTGGACTTTCCTTGTTATTGATTGACTAACCGTATCAATGCGGGCAGATACCCCGACCGTCGTCGGCCTCACCGACCTCTGGCGTACCACTTGGCAGTACTCAGGATCATCTGCTTGCCCCTCCAAGCGTATCCACTGAACCATGTTATGGTACATTGGAAAGAAGCGCATCTGAATTGTGGCAGAAGTGAAGTAGGGAATGAGGGTGGCAATGGTCACGAAGAGTGTCAAGATCCAATAAGAAGGCGCAGGAGCCAGCGCCTCAATGAAAACCATGAAGGCAGTGGTGGATCTGGCAGGGGTGATGGCTCCATAGACCAGGAGGAAGAGGTACCAAAGAGCAACACCACCCCAGATGGAGATGTGCTGTATCAAAGTGAAGTAGGTGACGGAGAGTGCCATTTGGCAGTTCACAACCCAAACCACGCATGTGTACATGGTGAACCCGAGAACTTCTAAGCCCACGACTTCACCACCTCTGCGGAAGGCCTGGTAATGGAAGGCACTGGTGCAGAAGAAGAAGATAGTCATGGCATTCAAGATGCCATTCAACATCCAACAAAGAATGCGGGTCCAGCTGAAGAGAACATTTTGCACACCTTCCTGGTAGATCATGGGGAACTGCATTGAAACCAAGATCAAATTCAGGATTGGTTCATGAAGTCAGCATGTAAGATCGGATAAGAAAATGATGGATTCTCATGTGTATAAGATATTGGTTAGACTCTTCAGGGACACAAGTTCATGATGTGGTGAAAATATGGGGACATTTCTGAAAAACAAATATATGCAATTGAAAACAAGCACAATTTATCAAACAATGGGTCAACGGCATACCTTGAGACAAAATCGTGCAGAAACATCCTGATCAAATACTCCCAATGCAATCACAGGGAGCGATGTGAAGAAGATATTATAGCATGCCATGGACCAATCATTATATGCAGCTTGCCCAGAGAACGATGCATATGCCTCAAACAAGAATAGGGTGATACCAAATGTAATGTTCTTGTAGAAGAAATAGCATATCTGCAAAGCAAATGGAGGAACGTTTCAAACACCAGGCTGCAAAGAAGATTCAAGCATAAAATTTATAGGTCCAGAGGTTATACCATTGATGAGATCCTCCTATAACACCAATGTCCATGCACTAGTAGCAATCGCTCCAGAAATCTAAACTGAGCAATGGCGACATCGCTCGACATGACAGCCTGAAATTGAGCATTGTTCCAGAAAATGATTTTTTAATACTAAGAAGACCAGATATTCATGCAATAAAAAAAGTAGTATAGTACAATTAAAAGGCTTTAGATAGAAAAGTTTATTCTGGCATCACATTCTTGTATATATGAGTAAACATTTTTCTCTGAGATTACTGACCTGCATTCCTTCAGCACCACTGATACCAACCCCTATGTCTGCTTCTTGAAGCATGCCCACATCATTGGCTCCATCACCAATTGCTAAGGTGACTTTACGGGTGCCAGTTTTAACAAGTCGTGTCACCTGGACAATTGAATGATGCCTTCATGAAACTCGATATGAGGAGGATTAACTGAAGTAGAAATCAAGGGCAGTAAAGTTATTTAAAATTTTCCCAGAACTTACAAGGGCTTTTTGTTTGGGTGAAGAACGGCAGCATATCACTGATGCGCAGCCAATTGCCAGCTGTAATAACATATCCTCGACACCCTCTTCCAAAGCATAAGTAAGTGACTTCCCATCAATGATCAAAGCAAATGACTCAGCATTTGATGAGCTAGTAAGTTTCCTTCCCTCACTTAGCTGATGGATGACACTATCCTTTGATGCCTGAAGTATCAACAAGAAGTTTGTAAACATATTGAAAGGGACCAAGCCTGCAACTTCAATAATCAGGTAAGATATGTCATATCAGAATACAAAAACCTCATAGAATGCAGGCCCATATACTAGTATTTCTAAATTTAATCAGTTAAACTCATCTTTAATCTTTTATTTTATACGATGGTCATCAAAATGTAGTGAAAGGAAATTTAATAAGCTATCCAACTTATCGTGAAGCTCCAATTTTACTAACCTTCCTGTTAAAATGTAGCCTATCAAGAAGAAATAGTGCATAGAAATAGCTGAAATAACAGTCTATTTGTACCATCAATGATCAGGAACATCTTAATTGAGATGATTTGTTAACATCTAGATTAATTATATACCTACCATCCCAACTCTACTTCATCCTACAAGAGAAGATATACTATACTAACATAACGAAATATAGCTTAAACTGTCTTAACTTCAAAAGCTGATTTGAGTGCTTATAATTCAAGCATGGATTTCGGATGTTCTATCATGATGACAACTGTAGACGTTGTTGTTGCCAAATCACCTTCCTTGATCATCGGGGAGCATCCGATCACCTTCTCGGGCAAGCCAAGGATCCTCTGATCACCTTCTCCGGCAAGCTAAGGATCCTCCGGTGGGCTTCTCTCGGTCGGGACCTTGCAAAAAGTTTCTGGAGGCCGAAAATTCCAGCGGGGACCCTTCGACGCTCAATTTAGTGCTCTGGGCAATAGCCGTGAGCTTTAGTGAAAGCTCGAGAGTCTTAGAGAGACATGCCCTGTGTGAGCGTATGGAAGTTTGTGAGGCTAGAGGCACAACTGAATGTTAGAGCATGCGCAGCAGGGCCAAAGTGATCGTAATTGTAGAATTTGTTCCCTATGTGGCATGTCAAAGTTGGCAAGATTGTCAGAGCTGGACGGCCGCCGCCAGATTGGCAGGATTTGCCAGGCCTGGGCGGCCGTCGCCAGGGTTTGTCTGGCTTGAGCAGCCGAAATCCGCCGAATTTATCTCCCACGTCTCTGCAAAGACTTTGGATCATGGGAGAATCATACGGGCAGCTGTGAGCAGAGGGGTTGTACAGGCGGGCCCCATGGGAGGTCCTACCCGGATGGCCGACTGAAGGTCCTATCCGGATGGCCGAGTCGGAGTCCTATCCGGATGGCCGAGTTGGAGTCCTACTTGGGTGGCCGACTGGAGTTCATCTCGTATAGCTTAAATGGAACTATGATTCCCAGGATGAGGAAGAGCCAGAACGGGGTCCATGCGAGAATCCCCCCATCTCTTGCTCTCACCCTTGGCAAACCACAAGCCGTCAAACCCACTTCTACCCTTCTCTTGTTCTCATCCAAAATCTGTATAGAAGGACGTGCCATCCGTGTTATAGTTTTTCTGATCACTCTCCATGTTACGTCCACCGCGTCTCTAGATATGTTGCATGAATCAGATCTGGTCACCACCTTAGTGAATAATGCTATGATGGGCTGCCGGCTGGGAAAGAGAGATGGCAGCTGAGGCTTTGACCAGGATGTAAGGGTCTTCGCCCGCGTGCAAGTACAAGGAGGTCCCGAAGAGGGAGCTCCGAACTCGTATGGAGCCACTCTCCAAGCATATGTCGACGTAGCCCTCGTCCCCGGGCTAGAGGGAGACTCGGAAGGGCCCCTCAATGAGAAAGAGGAAAACGTAGGGCTGGCCTAACCAGGAGCTGGGTCTTGTGCTCCATGCTGCCGCCCTTGCTCCCGCCCCAGCGAGTCATCCACCACACTTTGAACCGAAAGATGCCCATGGAGTGAATGCTGATGAGCCTCCCGAGAGGCACCACATGCCGACTCTTGGAGACGCTCGACTCGAAGCCCACGAAGCATCCGTCGTTGGTGTCGGAAGGGGTGAGAATGATGTTGGAGGGGATGGTGGCTGATTGGAGATGCCGATCCGAGTGGCCGACCCCGTGGCCGACTAGAGATGGCCAACCCAGATGGCCGACTGGAGATGGACCCGGATGGCCGACTAAAGATGGCCGACTCGGGTGGTCAATTGGAGATGCCGACCCAAGTGGCCAACTAGAGTTGGCCAACCCGAGTGGCCGATTGGAGATGGCCAACCTAGGTGGCCGACTAGAGATGGCTGACCTGGATGGCCGATTGGAGGTCCGACTCGGGTGGCTGAATGGGGGTCCGACCTGGGTACGATCACTGTTACCTATGGGGTTTATTGCCCCATTAGACATAAATCTGGTCAGTGTACAAAGAAATGAATATCCAAAGAAATGAATATTATCAAAACCAGCACCGAGTGCACAAAACAGGTTCAGCTGTAACTAAGTGCTCATGAAAAAGTCATCCATGATGTTTAATTCATAGTGCAACTGCTTGTTTACATCTTGTATCACATTATTTTAACACTTACAGTCAGCTGACACGGTTTAGACATAAGCCATGGAAATGGAAATTTTAATAAGAAACTTAGCAACTGCCAACTTCCATTTCCAGCCATGAAAGATTGGCCTAAAACTTTATCAGCTAGAAACTTTTGCTTAGGTTACATACCCACTTCTTTAATGTTTCCTCATTACCCACTTCCTTGATGTTTCCTCATCCATACTCTCACTAGTTTGATGTTTCCTCATTCCAATCTTTATCGGTAGTCCTATTTCGCTGTACCTGCTCCACAATCCACCATCACAGCCAAGGTTCATTCCAGGCAATTACATGCTGTACCGGTGCAGACTCAATACTTGGTACAAAGGGCACACCAAGACTCAGTATACCAAACCAAACCGTACCGATGCTAAAGCAACATATTACCAGCATGGGTACTGGAAGCGGTATTGTGAACCTTTGTCACACCTGGCCCCACTTTTGGCAATTAAGCTTTAAACCGTTTATCTTCTTTTTATATCTTTATTAGTTATTAGGATTACCAGTCAATATTTAGAAATTTGAGCCGCCATGTCAGGAACTCAAATAGTATCATGACCACTTAAATAACCTGATTCAGATACCCTGAAATGAGGTCTATCTTCAGTAAATAAGAACATGTGCTACTCATTGATTAGAAATATTGTCATGATAATAGAACAATAAATAGCAATTTTTACCTTAGCAATAGCATCCTTGTTCCCATCTTTCTCCAACCCTGTAATTTCTGGTGTTTCCAAAGTGACAATTATCTGCTTCATTCCTTGTCTTAGCAGACTACAGGCAAAGCTGAAAAAATTAATGTGTAACTAGTAAGAATAGTGTACAGCAAGATTAAAAATGCCCACACAACAAAAATTTGAAACTGAAAATCTGTATTTGAAGGGCTTACCCTATATTGATGGCTGTCTCCATCTTGTCACCAGTCAGTACCCATAACTTGATTCCAGCTTGTGCAAGTTTGTCGATGCACTCAGGTACCTATTGATCCATTTTAGAAGCAATAAGCATTAGCACATACAAGATGGTTACAAAATTCACATGTACCATCTTTGAAAACCTTCTACACACCCCATCTTGCAGTTTGTCTTCAACAGCAGTGGCACCAAGAAGAATCAAGTCTCTGTCTATCATATCAGCAACTTCCTCAATTTTTCCTCTCTATCGGCACTAACTGAAGTCTTGGCTGCTGTGAATTTTTCGTTAAAAATGTTGTATTCTTCTTCATCGAGTTCACGATATGCGAGAACTAAGGTTCTTAAACCTGCATCAGCATACTCATTAATGTGTTCCTTTGTTTTTTCCTCAAACTCCCTTCCATTCTTCGCAAGCCTTTCAAACATTACACTGCTTGTATCCAAAGGGGGAAAAAGGAAGAGACGAAATATTACTTTGAATGCATATCTTTTTCTAAAATAAAACATGAGAAATGAGAAACTTGGCTGACTTTTAAACTTATACTTCTAAGACAGATTGGTGTAGCAGCTTACAAACCTGTCAGCACCTTTGCTGAGTAGCAGCAATTTCCCCTCCTCATCACAAACTATCACAGACATCCGCTTCCGCGAGCTACTGAACTCCAGGATATTTAAGAGCCTATATGACCTGTCAAAAAAAGAGAGAGAAAAACATAGACCGTAAGTTGCAATTTGATTAGAACTTACCAGCAAGTCATGAAGCTGTTTCATCAAAGGAGAGATTGAAAAATTTATTTCCCACCTTTCAACTCTCTCGCGTGACACAGGATCCAGTTCACGCAGAGAGATACTTTTTTGTGTCCTCTGGTAAAACTCAAATCCCAGTTCCCTTGCTGCAATAACAAAGGCAGCCTCGTCCGGTGACTCAGCTTCATATGATATCTTCCCTGATTCTTCATCTACTTCAGGTATGCAAGTGTGGCAGATGGCCAACAGCCGAAAAAAATTCTGAATGACATCTGCATGAGGCTCATTAACCCAATTCCCATTCATCACACGTCCGTCCTTAAAATTAAACCCTTTAATTGCAGATTTTCCACCCACATGATTCTCTTCGTGGCCTTCATTATCTAAATCATTAATCAATGGGGATCCCATTCTTCTAGCCATTGCACTCTCGACCTCTGTAACTCCACGTCCATAAGCAGTTCCAGCAATGGAGCATTTAATGAACTCCATTGAATTGCAAGTCAGTGTTCCAGTCTTGTCCGAGAGAATTGTGTCGACTTGACCAAGTTCGTCATTCAGGTTTGATGTACGAGCATGAGCAGGCTTGTCTGATTCCTCATGATACATATGAATATCTTGGTTGATGAAAACAGCCTGCAACACCTTGACAATCTCTATAGATACATACAGAGAGATGGGGATGAAGTAACTGTACAGCATCATTGCTGTCAAAAAGTGAAATATTGCTGCAACAGGAGCTCTGGAAGGATCAAAGTAAAT
This sequence comes from Calamus simplicifolius, assembly GCA_900491605.1. NCBI lineage: Eukaryota > Viridiplantae > Streptophyta > Magnoliopsida > Arecales > Arecaceae > Calamus > Calamus simplicifolius. Next base: position 407,661 of record UESW01001559.1, on the reverse strand, counting down.
TGTCGCATCATCTGGTCTAAGATACCATCTCTTCATCTTGCCATCTTTTAAGTCATTGTGGGTTGAAATGCCAAAGAAAAACGAGCCAATAGCTGAGATAAAGACCAGAGCAGATAGAAGGAGGTAAATGATTTTATCCATTTTCCTTTCGATTTTGCTTCTTTTGGATGGTGGGCTTGTGGCATTTTGCATGACTTTCGTATCATGACCTGTGAAAATAACAGCCCCATATATGTAATCAGTGTTGCGCAGCTTAGAGTCCCTGAGAAGCAGTTGCTGAGGTGACAGAGAATATGGCTGGCCATTATATTCCATGTTTCCAACAAAAGAATAGAGGCTTGCATTTGGGTCTTCACAACTGATTTTGGCTTTGAAATCCTTGAAGCTAGAATCAGCTTGAAAAATCAAAGTCACCTCCAATGACTGTTTCAATTTCAGATTTGTTTCTCCATCAAGGTTCATGGTCTCAACATAGCAAATTGCTTCTTCATAACTGGAAGAAAGGAAAATGAGGTCAGCAGGGAAGAATTGATCCTTCTCCACCTTCACTATATCCCCGACTCTCAGATCCTTCCATTCTGTATAATCAAAATTACCATCCCCTTGATGCACTCTAACTTTTCGATTGTTCACCTCGATATCCTGGAAAAGGAAATTTTCACAGAATTGTGAGCTAAATCATCATATATAAGCAAGCCAACATGAGCAAATTAGCAATGACACCTTTTTAGTGGTCAAATTATAATACCATAGATAAAATTTACGAGAAGGGAATTGGCGTTCAAAAGATCTATCTTTTAAATAAGTTAAAAACTAAACTAGAGCCTCGGTTAAATATCGGTGGAAGAAGTGTGCAAATCCCCTTTTAGCATTCCCACCATTTTGAGAAAGAAAACCTCATATCTTTCCAGAAAAAAGGAAACTTCTACTCACTAAATCCTGGAAGCTTTCCAGGTCTTAAACCTAAGGTGTCAAATTTAAACACCTCTTCCCTCCTAAAACGTTAAGAAAGCTAATATGTTCCAATTTCGGCAATTATTATAGATGCCATAATGCAACTGATATCACTACTGCTACAATTACTGAATATGGTCACAATATAAGCATATCCTTAAATTGTTCAAAAAGAGGTGAGATCTGCAATCATCTAACGATAGGATTATTAAGCTGTAGAATTCTTATTTTACATGGCGGAGTTATGTAAAACAATCATAAATCAATAATCATCACAGTATATTCAAAATTTTCCCAAGACAAAATCATAAATTTTTCCTGTAAAACAATTATAAATCAATAATCGTCATGGTAGATTCAAAATTTTCCCAAGACAAAATCATAAACTGTTTACCTGTTGGTGGCGCCTCCAATCCTCAACAGCTTCCTTCATTATGGTTGCTCCAATCACCACAACTAGAGGGAGAATTGCACTCCCAGCACTGTAAGGAGCCAAGGCGGTTAAAGCGAGGCATCCCGTGATCAGAAAGTATATGTTGGCAACCCTCCTGAACTGCTCAAAGAGAGACTTGGGAATGAAGGTGACCAATGTATACTTGGTGGTAGAGATTTGGTTAGATCCATATCCGAGGTTGATGGCATCTTCGCAATCCGGTTCATTGGCATAGACTATTCGGGAGAAGCCCGGGCGTCCGATCCGAGAGTGGTCTTCTACAAACTTCGACCTACCACACGCAAAGCTGTATAATTTACTAACATGAGACTTTCTTCTTCTCCCTCCAGCCATCTTCTCCTATTCTCAAATCCCAAGCTACAAAGCCACCTCAAAATCAAATCACTACCAATTGGCAACCAGTGGAGATGATGAGAGAGTTCAAGAATAACAATCTAATCTCCAAACAAACCATCTAAATACAAGAATCCGGAACTCAAAACCAAGAGCAAATCACGATCTCTTTAGCAAGTCAACAAGCTGAATCTGGACTTTTTATAAACAAAAAAGAACTAGCCTCCGCCGAGAGAAAAATCCGAAAGCTTCCTCCTTTGAAGCACTCCCAAGCCTAATAACCACCAAGCAGCAAGAATAACAAGAGAACAGAGCTTCCCTATCCGTTTAAAAAAAGAAAAGAAACCGAAAGGAATACGAAAGGTCCCGCCTTTCGCATCCAAAATCCCATGAACAGCTACAATTCGACGAAAACAATACCGAAAAATCTAATCTTTATCCATCTTCCAGGCGTGAGAATCCCAGATAGCAGTCTCCCGAGTTCTAAGAGGCAGAAGGGAGCAGCAAGCCATTTTCTTTCAAAGCTTTGAAGCGGCAGGCGGCATCATCGAGAACCTTCAAACCGAACGCGAAGTCTCCACCTTGACTCGAGCCCAAGCAAGAAGAGACGGAAAAGCCCTCCCCAAAAAATAAAGTTCAAAATAAAAAACCGAAATCGAAATCGAAACGATGGAAGAAGAAAAGAATCCCAAATCTCAGTTCTAGAAGGTCAACGTCACCAACGTGGCAAATCTAACGACTTCCCACGGTTCGCCATTGCCGTTTGGAACGCAAAAGCTCGGTTTTTTTTTTTTTTTTTTTCCTCTGTTCTTTTTCCCCCCTCCTCTCTTCTCCTCCTCCCTCTCTCTCTCTCTTCTCTTTCTCGTTGCCTCGAAGCTTTCTTCCCAAGAGAACAGGGGGGCGGGAGGCAAAAGGGGGGCACGAGCATATTAGCCATTAAATTTGGTGAAAACGAAATACCGATGTGTTTGAATTGGAGTCGGACGGGGAAACGAAAGGACGAGTCGAGATGCAAACCTTAGCCTAAAATAGAGAGGTAAAATCTAGGTTTTACGGCAAAAATTTTGATCCGGAGATCAAGGGTAAATTTTTCATGCAATGATGGTGTAGTTATTAACTCCAAAGCAGGAGCCGAACACGTCACGTTGTGCATGGATAAAGCATTTAATATCTCTTATCAATCACTTTAAATGCCACGTGTAACGTTAATTTGCTCAGAATCAATCGAATATATTTTACTAATCTTGTTATTAATTTTAACAATTATTTATATTCCTACTACGACCAAAAAAAAAAAAAATTTAAATCTAATCCCATTTTAACCAACCAATGCAAACGCTTTCATCCGTGGCAAGTCAATTATATTATATGAAATGTAAATTAACTCATAAAAGGGTATGAAAATAAAGATGGAATTAATTTGTGGCCAACAATTTCCTCCAGCTCAAAATTCCAGTCAATTTTAAGGCATCAACTCAACGCTAACTTTAATGTATTATAGAAATTTAGTTGTTATTATTATTTTATTTTTTAATATTACAACATGAAATATTAAAAAAATATAATATGGTTTGGAAAGTTGGAAGTTGGGACAAAAAGGTAGAACCAAGGAGGGGAAATTGGGAAAATAATAAAGAGTGAGGCGTGTTGGTTGGGGTGTCAACCAAGCCGGCAGCTTTCTTAAATATACACAATTATTAACTCCATCTAATTTCCATCCGCTATGGACAAAACTATGGACTAAATAACAAACAAAAAGAAAAAAAAATCACAAATTTTTACACACCTCATGTTCCCACAATGCCCTCCTTATTCACGCTATGCTCGTTATTCCAAGAATATTCCTAGGGCATATTGGAGAAATCCCCGGTCTTCTCTAGCCCTGCCTTGAAGGACTGCTTGGAAGTACGACAAGGAAGGGGAGGGGGGGTAGCTGAAGGCCACCAAACGTGGCACCCCATGGCATTGCTTGGGGAATAATGAGGTCGGAATTTTGTCGGCTCTTGTGAGAGCGAGTTGGGAGTGGGGGGAGATGCTCTGTTTTTTTTCTCATCCCTGTGATTCATTACCTAGACTCTGTATCCTTAACCTCTCACTTAATCTTTAATTACTACAGTTTAATAACATGGTTTTCTTTTAATATTTAAAAATATTTTAAAAAAATTAAATTGTAATAATTGAAATTTTAAAGAGGAAAGTTAGTTGCTGTTGTTACCTCTGTTTTAAGTCAATCAGATGAGCTGAAACTAAAGCAGCAGCATACTTCCCACTTCAGTACAAGGATTCTGATGCATGCTTACATCTTTCTTAATCATATAGGTTTGCAGTCGTTCAAAGGCACCTACCTTCATTAATTAATTAGAAGCAATGGAACATGGTCAACAGTAGACAATTTATGAATGATAATTTGCCTCTGATGGTCTGAGAGGTGAAATGTTACTGTCATTATGTTACTGGGTCATGTAGGAAGGACATCATGGAGGGCTGAAAGCATGGAATAGATAAGGTCTGGTGATGTGGTGGTGTAAGGTGGGAGGACTTTAAGGGAACTATAGCTTTCATGGTAGGCAACTTCAATTTTCCAGGCCTGCCTTTTTATGCGCTGAGTATTACTCTCACCAATCCCATTCAAAACAAAACACCCAAACAGGTAAGAGAAGAAACTATATCTGGGGCTTGAAATGGGCAAGGAATAGCATTCCCCTTAAACTTGAGGAGAGGAATATCCTTCCTCCCATCTCCAATCTATACCCCACCATGGAGTCACACACACACACAGACACACACAAAAAAAAAAAAGAAAGGTGGTTGTAGGGAAGGGAAATGGAATATCTTGATGAGGTCTGAATGGCAAAGGATCTATTTGTACCTCAAAACCCCTTAACAATATAAATGTTCAATTCCTTCCTTAAGACTTTTATATTTTCATGAGGTGGCAGTAGGTTGCGTTTGGTTTAGACTCTGCATTTGAAACAATCCTAATTCCACAAGCATTCTCTTATCCATTTCAGACATGAACACAATATTACGAAGTAAGATGTCTGGGTTCACTTGTGAACCAGGTCAATGGATTTATCTTCCTATTCAAGTGTTGTGTAGAACCCCAATATTACGAAGTAAGATGTCTGGGTTCACTTCACTTGTGAACCAGGTCAATGGATTTATCTTCTTATTCAAGTGTTGTGTAGAACCTTTTCTCTCTCTCTCTCTCTCTATATATATATATATATATATATATACTCAACTCATCTAAATCTTTTTCCAACTACATGGGATCGGTTACATGAATCTGTTTTCTTCACTCTGCTCTATTTAGGACCAAGTCAATATTCAAATTACAAATAGTTATTTCTTTTTTAATTATTTTTGTCTATGTTAGTTTAGGTTTACCTCTATCTCTATTCTTACCATAAATTGTTAAAAGATCACTCTTTCTAACGGAGCATCTAAAGGTCTACATTGTATATGTTGCCGCCGGGACCCGTCCTCCGACTCGGGCGCGGTCGATTTCCAGGAAGAGGGGGGCGAACCTGCAAAAGAAGTCCACACGCGGGGGACGCTGGGGAAGGAAGTTGCCGACGAGAGGAAGCGTTTAACTAGAATGCTTGGCGAGGTGGAGGAGCGACTAAAGCACCGCGACGGCGAAATTGCCCATTTGAAGGAGGGCGCTAAATGGCAACAAGGGTGATAGCTCGAGTGAACAACGAGCTAACCCAAGCCCAGGAGGTAATCGGAGCCAAGCAGTTGAAGATCAACAATCTGCAAGAGAGAGTTGAGCTGGTCGGGGCTGACAGGACAAGAGCCAGAAGTGAGGCTGAGGAGTCGGCCAAGAGGTTGGCCAGATGAGAGGAGGAGGTACGACCTCATTCTCCCCCCCCCCCTTTATTAGCTTTTTTCTACAGGTTTCCTGTGACGCCGACTTATCTCGGCTTTTTCATATAGCGGAGTTGGGGCTGGAGGTTCGGGCTCTTCAAGGCGAACTTGTGTCCAGCCGCAACAAGAGCTCAGAATTCGAGACGCAGGCCGGCGAGTTCGAGGAGCAAAATATCCTTTTGCGGGCCCAAGTCACAGAGGCTGAGAAACAGGCCGTCGAGGCCACCATGCAGCTCGCCATACTTAAGGGGAGGCAAGACGCTATCAGCGTAGACGCGTTCCATCATGGGATGGAAGAGTGCAAACAGAGGATACTCAGTGGTTGCCCGGAATGGGATCTTTCTTTCCTGAGTGCTGAAAATCCCGAAGATGGCGAGTCTGAAGAAGAAGATGAAGATGAATATGTTGATGTTTCTGACGCCGAGCTAGGTGGCGCCCCTGTCCCAGCGAAGCTGCAGCTTCTGAGGGACGGTCGCAAATTGCCACGGAGGGGGCGAAAATATTGGAGAAGGGCGAACCTAGTCATGCTTTCGTAGATGTAACTGAGGGCTCTTCTGAAGCTGGTGCGGCTCCCGGTCCTTAGGAGATGTTCTTGTATCTCGTCTTTTAGACATTTGTCTGACGTTTCATAGTGAAAGAATTCCCGTTTCCACCTAAGTGTCTTTCTTGCGTGACTTCGCCGTCGTTTAGTCTCGCCTCGATTGTGAGTAACCTATGGCTCGCTGACGCCTTTGGGTCATCTTTGTTCCGAGACTAGGAAAACGTACTGGCTTGGGCCGATGGGCAAAACAGGTTGGCTTGGGCCGACGAATAGAATAGGTCGGCGGGGGCCGTCAAGCGAAATAGGTCGACTGGGGCCGACAGGCAAAGTAGGTCGGCTGGGGCCGACGGGCAAAATAGGTCGGCTGGGGCCGATGGACGAAATAGGTCGGCTGGGGCCGATGGGCGAAATAGGTCGACTGGGGCCGACAGGCGAAATAGGTCGGCTGGGGCCGACGGGCGAAGTAGGTCGGCTGGGGCCGATGACAAAATAGGTTGGCTGGGGCCGACAGGCAAAATAGGTCGGCTGGGGCCGACAGGCAAAGTAGGTCGGCTGGGACCGACAGGCAAAATAGATCGGCTGGGGCCAACGGACGAAATAGGTCGGCTGGGCCGACAGGCGAAGTAGGTCGGCTAGGGCCGACAGGCAAAATGGGTTGGCTGGGGCCGACGAGCCAAAAGGCCTTCACGCTTTCTGCTACTCTGTCAATCGTCCTGCTGTTCCGCAGGTGATTCGGTTTTTATTTCACCAGAATTGATGATACGGCATAGTGGGAGGAATAAAGTTGTATCAGAGCTTTCCGGAAGGTGCTCTTTTCCCATGCAGATTGCTTTGTTGCGCACGCAATCGATTGCCATTAGAGGACGTCGCCTTCGAAGGACGATATTCTGAGCCCGCCAGTTTCCGAGGTGTTGGCTGGCGATCTTCCGCATTAAATGACCGCGATTCGGGATCAGGAGGAGATCCCTGTACACGTCATAATCAGGCGGTGGGCTTGGCGCGCGGTGGGGCGCTGCGCCCATCCTGAGGGACCACGTGGATGCGTGGGCCAGGTGTTTGAATCTTGGGACTTTTCAGCTTTGATAGCTTGTTCCCGGCTCTTTTCTGCCTATAAAAAGGGGAGAAAGGGGTCATGTTTGGTTATCCCCAAGTGTCTTTTCCATCGGAGCTTCTATCATGCTCACTTCTCTGCTGCTACGAGTGGGAGGACCGATTTTTTCTCTCATAGGCTCCTTGCCGCCAGATAGCTGGGGCGACCGGGGAGCTGCTGAAGAATGGCTCGCCCTTAGGGGATGAGTCCCGGAGATCACATGGAGAGCGCATATGGGGGGCGCAGAGTTCACACGGGAGCGCACACATGCTCTTCCCGTGTGACCTTTGTGGTCTGTTGCGGGGGGCTTATGGTAGGAAGTGTATCGACACCCCCGTAGCACGCACAGACTCTCCCTCTTTCGCTGGCCTGGATTCCCATCCCTTCTCTGAGGGAAATCCTTGCCACGGGACGGAGAATATGGGAGCAATCGGGGTCCGATGGTCCCCGAGCCCCTCGGCCGGGCAGCGGCCTGCGATCCAGCACCCCCTCCCAGGGGAGCGGGCTGGTTTGCCCGAATCCTCAGAATCAGCATCCACGGGCCGTGCCGCCTTCTGAATCCCTTCATTCGACGGGAGCCGTGGAGGGTCAGCTTTATCGACCGTCCATGCGGGCTGACCGTTTTGTGGTTTGCCTGATTCGTCGATCCGGACGCCGAAACATCTCGAATTGGTCAGGTCTGCTTTGGAGCAGTTGCCCGAGTTTTGTATTCACCTTTATTTTATGCATTTCAATGCTCTTGTAATGCCTGTGAGGCATTTGTAACTGATCTTGATCGGCAATAAAGAGAGTTATGTTATATTTCTCGATCTCTATCTTTTCTTGTGCCGAGCTTGTCGCTATTGTTGTTTGTGGGGTACAAAGGCGTTCCGCTCGCCCTTAGACGAGGGTCTCACACCGTTAGAACTTAATCGAGGTTCGCGCGATGGTCCAGGGATCGTTCGGCGAAATATGCTCCTCGCTCCGATCAGAAGTTTGGCATTTTCAATGCTTCACTTTTGCCGGAGCCCGATTTATCGTGGGTCGGCTTTGCCGAAGTTCAGGGAATTCGTACCCCTTCCCATCATGGTTCAGGGAACCTGTCACTCGGGCCGGCCGAGTTTCGGAGATGTTTGACTTGGCCCTGCCAAAGGTTCGGAGATTCATTCGCTCAGCCCCGCCGAGGTTCGGAGAATGTTTTACTTGGCCCTGCCAAGGTTCGGAGATTTTGTAGCTCGGCCCTGCCGAGGTTCGGAGATAATTGACTTGGCCCTGCCAAGGTTCGGAGATAATTGACTTGGGCCGCCAAGGTTCGAAGATTCAGTCACTCGGTTCAGCCGAGGTTCGGAGATATTTGACTTGGCCCTGCCAAGGTTCGGAGATTTGTAGCTCGGCCCTGCCGAGGTTCGGAGAACATTTTACTTGGCCCTGCCAAGGTTCGGAGATTCAGTCACTCGGTTCAGCCGAGGTTCGGAGATATTTGACTTGGCCCTGCCAAGGTTCGGAGATTTTGTAGCTTGGCCCTGCCGAGGTTCGGAGAACATTTTACTTGGCCCTGCCAAGGTTCGGAGATTCAGTCACTCGGTTCAGCCGAGGTTCGGAGATATTTGACTTGGCCCTGCCAAGGTTCGGAGATTTTGTAGCTCGGCCCTGCCGAGGTTCAGAGAACATTTTACTTGGCCCTGCCAAGGTTCGGAGATTCAGTCACTCAGTTCAGCCGAGGTTCGGAGATATTTGACTTGGCCCTGCCAAGGTTCGGAGATTTTGTAGCTCAGCCCTACCGAGGTTCGGAGAACATTTTACTTGGCCCTGCCAAGGTTCGGAGAATTTGTAGCTCGGCCCTGCCGAGGTTGGAGAATATTTTACTTGGCCCTGCCAAGGTTCGGAGAATTTGTAGCTCGGCCCTGCCGAGGTTTGGAGATCCAGGCTCAAGGGAGCGACTCAGTTGTCATTGTGGGCCACAGCGTTAGGTCCATGTGGCGCTTGATAAGGGACGCCAGAGCGGAACGGGCGGTATATTGTCATGCTTTTATTGGTGACGCCACTCTTCCCGAGGAGACAGGTTATTGGTCGAACGTCGGACTTCCGCGTTTCTCGAAAAAGAGACCATCATTAAGAGGCTCGGGAAAGCGCCAAATGCATTTATTGCGAGGGCCGACAAATCGGAAAACGTTCGCTTGGGGAATTCCCGAACAACCTGCTCGCGCTTATCGATCTCGCTTGGGATGGGGCGCGATACCTCGGATTTTGCAAGCATTGGAACGGTGACGCGTGGCAAGTTCTTATGGGTCGGCGGTTACGGCGCGACCGATAGAGATATCTGCCTGGCGAGTATAAATACGACCGAGGGGCGTCGGTTTCGGCCATCCCTCGATTTAAGTTCAAAAAAATGGCCTCCCCAGGGCGATCATCAGTCGGATCGCGTTCCTAACTCGACAGCCTGCCGCGTTCAGAGGGGAGGCGCACCTCCGTCACGGTTGACGGAGAGGGCCTAGCGTCGGCCTTTGCGAATAATGGGCAGCTCGTGAGGATCGCCGAAGAATACTGGACGTGTCGGTCAGGGAGGCGGAAGCCTCACGCCGGTTGATGGACCGGCAGAGGAAGGAGATTGCGTCCCTTCGTCAGCAAGTGGCTGACTTGACGGAGCGCCTGGAGGAGTTGCTAGCCTCCGGGAGTGACTCCGGATTCTGATTTAGGGCCTCTCCTCCTATTTTGTTTTTTGCTGCCTCTTGTAATCCTCTTTCTCGAAATGAAAAACGGACCTGCTTTGGAAGTCCCCTTCCTCAAGAATCTATGGGCTTGATCCGTGTGACGAATTAGGGTGTTGACGTGGCCCCATCGTTTTGAGCGTTGATGTAGGCGCTTTGAACGACGGGTTATGGGGGCGTTACCCAAAAGGTTTTCAGTAGCAGAGAGGGGGATCTCCTAGCTCTACTTGGGGCCTTTGGCCGATTACGCGGGGCTCAACGGCCTCAAGAGGGGGTTTGCCAATGGTGGCTTCTTCTTGCGCATCGACGGTTTTTGTTTAACATGCTCGTTTTCAAACCGGACGAAGTCCTTCGGGGACTATTTGGAGGCCGCACGGCTTTAGTCGGGGCCTGCGCACCTCGATTTTTATCTGGGGTTTCAGCCCGAATGACTTTTACCTGGCCTTACCATGGCTCGGAGGATTCGTTGCTCGGCCCGGCTGAGGTTTGGAGAATATTTTACTTGGCCCTGCCAAGGTTCAGAGATTTTGCTGCTCGGCCCTGCCGAGGTTTGGAGAATATTTTACTTGGCCCTGCCAAGGTTCGGAGATTTTGTTGCTCGGCCCTGCCGAGGTTCGGAGAATATTTTACTTGGCCCTGCCAAGGTTCGGAGATTTTGCTGCTCGGCCCTGCCGAGGTTTGGAGAATATTTTACTTGGCCCTGCCAAGGTTGGAGATTTTGTTGCTCGGCTCTGCCGAGGTTCGGAGAATATTTTACTTGGCCCTGCCAAGGTTCGGAGATTTTGCTGCTCGGCCCTGCCGAGGTTCGGAGAATATTTTACTTGGCCCTGCCAAGGTTCGGAGATTTGCTGCTCGGCCCTGCCGAGGTTCGGAGAATATTTTACTTGGCCCTGCCAAGGTTCGGAGATTTTGCTGGCCCTGCCGAGGTTCAGAGAATATTTTACTTGGTCCTGCCAAGGTTCGGAGATTTTGCTGCTCGGCCCTGCCGAGGTTCGGAGAATATTTTACTTGGCCCTGCCAAGGTTCGGAGATTTTGCTGCTCGGCCCTGCCGAGGTTCGGAGAATATTTTACTTGGCCCTGCCAAGGTTCGGAGATTTTGCTGCTCGGCCCTGCCAAGGTTCGGAGATTCCTATTCAAACAGACAGCTCGGTCGTGCCGAGGATTGGTAAGCAGTATCTGTTTCTCCTTGCAATTCATAGCAACATGGTGCATAATGATTCACGCGACAGGTTTTGAGGAAATAGATAAGCAGGAATGTGCAGTGAGGCATGTGAAAATGAATTCAGAGAGGACATACCCTATTGATAATATTTACGAAGGTTGTCCACGTTCCAAGTCCGAGGAATGGGCTTCCCATCCAGATCCTGCAGCTTGTAGGTCCCTGGTCCAATAATCTCCGCTACCTGGTACAGACCCTCCCAGTTTGGCGCCAGCTTTCCTTGCTCCAGCGGTTTGGAAACAGAGGCCTTTCGGAGGACAAGGTCGCCGGGCAGGAAGGTCTTTCCTTTAACTCTGGAAGCGTGGTAATGGGCCACCCTTTGTTGATAGGCAGCCGTTCTAATCCGGGCCTTCTCTCTGATTTCCTCTATCAGGTCGAGGTTGGTGCGGAGTTGTTCGTTGCTAGCCTCCTCCGAGTAGCTTTCCACTCGCAATGATGGGAGACCGACTTCCATAGGGATAACGGCCTCTGTTCCGAAAGCCATTCGGAATGGGGTCTCGCCTGTTGGGATTCTTGGGGTTGTGCGGTAGGCCCACAGGACATGATGTAGCTCATCTGCCCACCTACCTTGGGCTCTGGAGAGACGAGCTTTAATTCCCTGGAGGAGGGTTCTGTTGGTCACCTCGGCCGCCCCGTTGGCTTGTGGGTGCCCGACCGAAGTGAGGTGATGACGAATCCCGTGTTCCTCGCAGAACTGACAAAATTTGGAGTTGTCGAACTGCTTGCCATTATCGGTGATTATAGTATGGGGGAGGCCGAATCGGCAGATGATGGACCTCCACAAAGTCTCGGGCCCGTGCCTCGGTAATTTGTGCAACCGCTTCCGCTTCGACCCATTTGGTGAAGTAGTCGATGGCGATAATCAAGAATTTCCGCTGTCCTGTTGCAAGCGGAATGGGCCGAGGATGTCCATCCCCCATTTGGAAAAGGGCCAAGCGGAGGATATAGAAACTAGCTCGGCGGAAGGGAGTCTTTGGATGTTTGAATGTCTTTGGCAGGGGTCGCAGGCGCGGACCAGATCATCCGTGTCTTTCTGCATGGTCGGCCAGTAATAGCCTTGTCGCAGCACTTTATGGCAGAGGGACCGGCTTCCCAAATGGTTGCCGCAAATCCCTTCATGTACCTCCGCAGAGCGTAGCCCGCTTCTGATGGGCGAAGGCATCTAAGCAGTGGCATGGAAAATGACCGCTTGTACAGTTGGTTGTCAATCAACACGTAGTGGATGGCCTGCAGCTTCAGCTTCCTAGCCTCTTTTCGGTCGGACGGAAGCGACCCTTCTTTGAGATATTTGAGGATTGGGTCGAACCAGGATGGTTCGGCCTCAACTTGCATCACCCGGTCGGCTTCCGTGATGCTCGGCTTTTCCAGAGTCTCCAGGTAGAATTTTTGCTCGGCATCCATTGTTCCGTGGTTGCCAGTCGGGAGAGTAGGTCGGCATGGGCGTTTCAGATCTGGGAATCTGAATAATTTCAAATTCGGAAAAGTGGGGAAGCAAGTTACGCACCTCCTGAGATATCGAATCATATTTGGTTCCCGAGCTTCGAACTCTCCCCGCACATGGCCGGCTACCAGCTGAGAGTCGTGAAGGCGTTGAGCTTTTCCACCTTCAGATTGTGGGCGATCCGGAGACCGGCCAACAGAGCTTCGTATTCGGCTTCGTTGTTGGAAGCTGGGAAGGAGAATCGGATGCCATACTCAAAAGTCATCCCCTCAGGACTGGTGAGACTAGACCCGCACCGGAGTGGTGGGCATTGGACGACCCGTCGACATGGAGGAGCCACGGGCTCCAGACTTTGGCTCTTCAAGGGAATCTGGGGCAGAACCGTCCTCCGGGATGGTACACTCGAGGAGGAAGTCGGCCAGTACTTGGGCTTTGATGGCTGGGCGAGGCTGAAAATGTATGTCATGCTCGCTTAGCTCGACGGCCCATTTGGTCATTCTTCCCGATGTCTCGGGACGGTGGACACCGCCTTGATGGGTTGGTCAGTCAGGACCGTTACGGAATGTGCTTGGAAATATGGTCGCAGCTTTCGAACTGAGGTGATCAAGGCCAACACCATTTTTCAATCCTGCTGTACCTCGTCTCCGCATCGCGGAGCAGCTGCTCACATAGTAGATCGGCTTCTGGATCTTGCCCTCTTCCTTGATCAGCACCGAGACCGCGCCCTCCGAAACGGCCAGGTACAAGAATAAGGTCTCTCCTGGGGTCGGACTGCTGAGGAGCGGGGCGAGCCGAGGTACTTCTTGAGATCTTGGAATGACCTTTGGCATTCGGGAGTCCACTGGAAGTTTTTGGCCGATCGGAGAGTTTTGAAGAAGGGGAGGCATCTCTCGGCCGACCGAGCCACGAAGCGGTTAAGGGCCGCTATCCTCCGGTTAGGCGCTGGACCTCTTTAACAGATGCGGGGGCGCCATTTGTTGGAGAGCTTGAATCTTCTGGGGTTAGCCTCGATACCTCGCTGGGAGACCATGAAGCCGAGGAACTTCCCCGAGTTGACGCCGAAGGCGCACTTGGTCGGGTTGAGCTTCATCCCATATTTGTGCAACATGGCAAAGCTCTCCGAGAGGTCCTCGACATGCTGTGACGCTTCCTTGCTTTTGACCAGCATGTCGTCCACGTACACCTCCATGTTCTGGCCGATTTGCTCCTTGAACACTTTGTTAACCAGCCGCTGGTAGGTCGCCCCTGCATTCTTAAGACCAAAAGGCATAACACGGTAACAGTAGGTACCTCGGTCGGTTATGAAGGCGGTCTTTTCTTCATCTTCGGGGGCCATTCGGATCTGATTGTAGCCCGAATAGGCATCCATGAATGACAATATCTGGTGGCCTGAGGTGGCGTCCACGAGCTGATCGATCCGAGGGAAGGGAAGCTGTCCTTCGGCAGGCTTGTTGAGGTCGGTGAAGTCGATGCAGATCCTCCATTTGCCGTTCGACTTTTTCACCATGACGACATTTGACAACCAGTTTGGGTAATTACCTCTCGGACGAAGTTGGCCTTTATGAGTTTGTCGACCTCTTCTTCAATGGCTTTTGCCGCTCTGGGGCGAAGCTTCTCTTCTTCTGCTTAATGGGCCTGTGCATCTCGTCCACATTGAGATGGTGGACGAGGACCTCGGGGTTGATTCCTGGCATGTCGGAGGCGGTCCAGGCGAAGATGTCGGCATTGCTTTGGAGGAATCTGATTAGCCTGTGCCGAGACTCTCCTTTGAGTAGCGACCCGATCCTTGTGGTTCGGTCGGGCCGAGCTTCGTCCAATGGTACTTCCTCCAGTTCTTTTGCCGGTTCCCCGTTGTTCGGCGAAGTCTTCGCGAGCGCCTAGCCCGTCAACTTCGGGCATTCTGGACTGAAGGCTCGTAACGAAACATTGCCGAGCCATGGCTTGACTTCCCCGAACCACTCCAACTCCTCGCTCGGTGGGGAACTTCATAGACAGATGCGGGATAGAGACAACTGCCTTGAGGGACATCAAGCCAGGCCTGCCGAATATGGCGTTGTATGGGATCTGAGGTCGGTCACTAGGAAATCTGTCTGTACAATAGTCACAAGGGGCCAGGTTCCCGCGCGGACCGTCAGGGTGACGATCCTTCTGGGATAATGACGTCGCCGGTGAATCCCATCAGGGTGGAATCCACGGCTCGAAGGTTTTCCATGAGCAATTTCATCCTGGCAAACACACCGAGGTACAAAACATTTACCGAGCTTCCACTATCAACAGGATTCGGCTTACATCATAATTGTTCAAATTGAGGGATACAACAAGTGCGTCATCATGGGGGAGCTGTATTCCCAGAAGATCGTCGTCAGAAGAAGGAGAGTTTGCCGCCTTTTTTGGCACCGGTTCTTCACCGCCCTGGGGGCTCGATCCGCCAGCCTCTTCAATCACGTTGATGCGGCCGACCACGGGCGGATTGGTGGAGGAGGAGGTTGTTGGAGCTCGGCTGACGATCACCTCCTTGTTGGCGGCTCGGGCGCTCTCCTGAACTGGTCCAGCCGTCCCCGCCGAATCAGCCTCTCGATCTCATTCTTCAGCTGCCAGCACTCTTCAGTGTCATGACCGTGCTCCCTGTGGTAGCGGCAGTACTTGGCAGGATCTCTTCGGGTCGGGTTCCCTCGGAGAGGCACTGGTCGGGGAAGCTGGCGCTCTATCTCCATAAGGATTTGCGCTCGGGCACAGTCAGCGGAGTATAGCGGTCGAATAGCCTAGGAGGACTCCGGGAGTGATTTCTTGGCGGTAGCGGAGGGACTCTTTGGCGGCGAGGCGACTTGGTCGACGGGCGGGACGGTGCCTGTCGGGGACTTGGGCTCTTGCTTCTTCTTTGCTGCTCAGCGCGGGCCACTCTCCGCGACTCCTCGACCCTAGCGTACTTGTCCGCAAGGGCCATCATATCAGAGAGACATGGGGGGTAGCTGACCTCCATTGCCAGGTAGAAGTCGCTCTCCTTCGAAACTCCCCCCGCCAGGGCGGACATAGCCACCTCATGATTAAGGTGGTCCACCTCTAACATGGCCTTGTTGAAACGGCCAAGATAATTTCTCAAGGACTCCCCCTCTCTCTGCTTAACTTCGAGAGGGAGTCAGATCTCGTCGGTGGCGATGGCTGCTGACGAACTGGCCAATAAAAAGGTGGCTCAGCTCGTCGAATGAATCAATGGAACCCGGTTTCAAGGCGTTGAACCAGGTTCGGGCGGATCCTCTGAGGGTGGATGGGAAGGCTCGGCAGAGGATCGCATCAGATGCTCCGTGGAACATCATTATTGACTGGAAGCTACTGAGATGGTCGTCCGGGTCGGTGGAGCCGTGATAGGGCTCGACGGCTGGCAGTTTGACGTGGGAGGGAATCACTTCCTCCATGATTCCTTAAGAAAGGGATGCCCTGCTCCGCCTTGGGCTGGGACAGATGGGTCTGCTTGGCGGCGTTCAGCTCCTGACGCATCTCCTGGATCTGACAGCGGATCTCCTCCTCACCGGTTAGAGGAGGAGCTGGGCGTGAGAATCGCAAGGATGGCATGGAATCATGGTGAGATGTCACCGGGAGAGGGAGCAGGCTCGCCGAGATCTGAGAGGATCTCTATCATAACCGGCTCGCGGGACTGGTTTGTCCCCCTGGGGCGATGTGGGGGATCCGCTGATTCATGTGGATTAGAGGAGGAGGTCGCCGGCGAAGAAGAAATCGCCGCCTCCTTTTGAGGATGCAGAGCAGGAGGAGCTGTAAGGCGTTCTTGTACCAGGTGGGTAAGGGCCTGGACCTGTTGGACCAGCATAGCGAACTGGTCTTGGGTCAACGGGATAGTAGGCGGCGATGGAGTCTCGACCGATGGGGGTTGTGGCGCTGTGGCGCCAGTCGGATCAGGCCTCTGGGAAGCGACCTGATCTTGGGCTTCAGAGGTTGCTCTCCTCCGGTTGGCCATTGGAGAGATTCTTCTCCGGATTTAGATCCTTGTCTTCTTTCTTCAAGTTTTAATGGGACTTGAGGCCCTTCCTCTAGCGCCAATCTGTTGCCGCCGGGACCCGTCCTTCGACTCGGGCGCGGTCGATCTCCAGGAAGAGGGGGGCGGACCTGCAAAAGAAGTCCACACGCGGGGGGACGCTGGGGGTGGTCCTCCGCGGTAGACCCTCCGACGCTCAAGTTAGTGGAGAAAGAATCGGCGATCAACCAGACAGTGGGGAGGTGGATCTCTCCGGGAGACCTCTCCGGGGGCGGCCAATCGGAGGCTCCAGAGGGCAGGAGCGCCGACGAGCTGCCGGGGAGAGCAGTGTGTGCAGCAAGAAGCGCGTGCCTGTGCCCGAGGAGAGAGTGCATACCTGAGGGAATCTTCGAGTCTCATATTTATGGACTATCACCTGGGTCTTGAGCGCCTTCTGGAAGGTTCGGAGGTTGTTACGATATGAAGGCGGGCAGAATCAGGCCGTTGTGGGGCCGTTAGAATCCGTATCCCGTCTATTCAGAGATCAACGGCTGGGAGAGCTCCTTGATATCTCGGGATCTGGTTGAGTAGGCCTGGGACAGTTATGATAGGTTTTAGGCCACGTCCCGACATGATTCCTTGTCTAGGATGCCGCTCTGGTAGGCTCGGGCTCTCCCGCGTCAGGTTCTACGGAGGTTAGGTTATGGATCGCTCGATGAAGCCGAGCTACGGAAGCCCGGAAGGGCCGAGCTAGGAAGCCCGGAAGGGCCGAGCTAAGGAAGCCCGAAAGGGACGAAGGGAGGAGGTTAGCCTTAGCCACCTCGCACGGACATTAATGTAATGATGATTTTACCCCTCAACAGTATATATTCAAACTACCGTAATCAATTTTTCTCATTTTATCTTCAATTAGGGCTACTCCTATCATTTCTCTTATATGTTTATTTCTAATTCTATCTTTTAAAGTTTTACCACATATCCATCTTAACATACGCATTTCTGTCATCCTTAATTTATTCACATATTGTTTCAATATTGCCAAACACTCTGTTCCATATAGTATAGCTAGCCTAATAGCGGTTTTATAGAAATTTTCTTTTAATTTTAATGGGATGCACCAATCATACAATACTCCCGAAGCACTCCTCCACTTATTCCATTCTGCTTTAATTCTATGATTTACATCTTCACCTATTTACTTCTTTCTGGATAATTGATCCCAAATATCTAAATTTTTCATTCCTTAATATCTTTGGGTTATAATCTTCACCGTTTCTTCATTTGTATTTCTACTTCCACTAAAATTACAATTAATATTTTTAGTTTAGTTCTACTAATCTTAAAACCTTTAGATTCTAAAGCCTCTCTCCAAATCTCTAACTTAGCATTTACTTCAGATTTAGTTTCATCAATCAACACTATATCATCTGTAAATAATATACACCATGGAATATCATTTTCCTATATATATATATATATATATATATATATATCTTCCTTGTGTTAATAGTCGACTAAAAGGAAAATGTAAGATAGATTGATCATAATAACTCAAACTACTTAATGATAGTATTCAATTCAATTTAATGATTGAATACCTTTGCAACACCTTATGTTAATTCACAAACTTCCCTTATAAATCTAGTATCCCATTTTGAATCTAAACACACTTGAATTTTGGTGTTAGCTAGTTGTTTGGATTTCAGCTAGTTAGGTTTTAAAGTGCTGATTAAAATAAGACAGATCATTCATCTACTGGCTGGCTGATCATTTGATGCATTTGGCGGGCCAGTTTTAGGTAGTATTTGAAATAGGGGATAAGAGAAGATATCCCTTGAATATCCTCTCTTATTCCCAAAAGCCATAACTATAAGGTAGTGTTTGAAATAGGGGATAAGAGGGGATATCCTCTGGATATCCCCTCTTATTCCCAAAAGCCATAACTATAAGGGATAGCAGGGAATAAAGTTAACCAAAGGGATAATCCATGGTTAACCATGGTTAACCATGGGATATCCCCTCAATTTATTCCCTAGAGAATGCAGGAATAGCTGGTTATCCCTCCAAATAAGAGTAAAAAAAGGTTATCCATGGATTTACCTTTTTGCATTTGATATGATCAATGGGATAGCCAAGGGATATCCCTAGGGATAGCCAGGGGATAAATTCTATCCCGTACACTTATCCATGGATAACATTTTTCCTATCAAACGCTACCTAAGGGATAGCTGGGAATAAAGTTAACCAAAGGGATAATCCATGGTTAACCATGGGATATCCCCTCAATTTATTTCCTAGAGAATGCAGGAATAGCTGGTTATCCCTCCAAATAAGAGTAAAAAAAAGTTATCTTATGGATTTACCTTTTTGTATTTGATATGATCAATAGGATAGCCAAGGTATATCCCTAAGGATAGCAAGGGGACAAACTCTATCCCGTACACTTATCCATGGATAATATTTTTTCTATCAAACACTACATTAGATACTGGTTTCAACTAGTCTTGGTATGACAAGCAGAGGCTTCCCCTGATGCATGAAAGAAAACGAAGCTAAGAAAAATGACAAGCGTTTATTGCCTCTGTGCACGTTTTCACCATTGCCTTCTGTCAAGCATCACTCAACTGTTCAATTGCTCATCTCATAGTCCATTGTTCCTTGTCATTTTGCACCCTCTTGGTTCGGCTTGTTGAAAATTGGATGGTCAGGATGTTCCCTCTGTGTGGGAGTTGTTGCTACTTGCTTCAGGATTGAGCAAGCAACATCATCATGCTTGGATTTCCACCAACTCAGTTTTTATGGCTAAGCTGAGTGGAGCCTGTGGAGGACGTTATTTAGTGGTCCATTAGCGCACATTGAGGACAATTTTTCAAAGATCATATCATGGAAATGGTTGGTTAATTATGGTTCAATTTGGTTGGCTTATTCTACAGTAACATGTGATGAAATTAGAGTCCACTACGTATGATCAATCATGTGACGTCCTTGCGAAAGAAAGAGAATTTATTCGAAAAAAAAAAAAAAAATCTCCTGAGTTATCCTACTTTGACCGAAACTTTAATTATTGAATGTAAAATTAGTTTGAAAAGAAATCAAGCCATCTATTCGAAAAAGATTCCTTGGCATCATATGGGAATTTTAAAGCTATGCATATAAAAGCCTGCTTCAACTACGATTGTACTAGACGTATATAAAAATAATTCAAGACTTTACGTATAAAATTTCACTTTTGTCTCATGAGATGGCTCATCATATATATGATTCTTTTTTTATCTGCTTTGATCAACACAAGCATTAGAAGGTATTCCTATAAGAAAAACTCTAATTAAGCTCACTTATGCTCTCTTTTTATCTAGAAGGAAAATAAATATATGGTTCGAGCGAAGATATATAGATTATCCATTGATAATATGAAGAACAAATTCAATGTTAATGGATGAGCTTTTCCTATTGTGCAAGCAATCTGTGTCGAATAATAACAAGACATGGGATTATTTATTTAGAATTTAATGGCTTGGATCATAAGAATAAAACATTCAAAGAGAATAAGTTTGGTTCTTTGTTTGGATTTTGTTTGAATGGGGTTAGTGAGGGCTTAATTGGCATATCTAATAAGAAAATAACTTTACCTTCTTTATCATACTCATAAAATTTTCATGTCCCTGAGAAAACTAATTATAATCTGAGTAACCACATGAATAATAAAAAAATAACCATACATCATGATATTATTAGCCTATTAATTTTAGTAACATAAAATAATGAGTAATAAAAACTAATTCCTACATAATTATTTGTGTGCAAACACATACGTACGTGCATGAGATTTACATGAGATTGCCCTTGGGCTACTATTTTTATACATCGATCCTGCCACTTACGGCACATATATATATATATATACCTGTCTCTTGCACCAATGCAGAAGATCAAGAGCTCTTGAGTTGATCATCCATGAGCACCTTATAAATCATCTGTTCGCTGATAATGGCTATGAAAAGAAACAAGAGTGTCTACTTGTCAAATTTATTTAAAACAAAAATTTAGTTTGATGGACTAATAACTATCTATCTAAGAATTCTAAGCTGATCATCACAAGACAACTAGAAACCTGTCTCCTGCCATTCCTTGTCTTCATGCTCTTGACTGGAAAAGTTTTAGCTTGGTCTGTGAGGAAGTACATATTGCTTTGCCTGTCGAAACAAGTCCATTTGGAGCCTCACCATTTAAAGCCTTTGTTCCCGGCCAGTCACATGCCTCTCAGATCTCTTTGCTTACATTTGGAGCTAGCTTCGGAAATAAGTGGTCCAATGTGAGATGTTTGGAACTTTAGATCCAGACATAAGACATCACTCTTCTTCATTCTTAAAATACTGTCAACTTTTGACTAAGCCACATGGTTGATCATCACTTCATTCATTGCCTTGTTCAATATCAAAGAAAGGCAGCTGGAAGGCAGGCAGGCACATCCCAAGCTGGCTTTTAGAAACCATGGCTTCATTCTTAAAGTACTGTCAAACTTTTGACTAAGCCACATGGTTGATCACTTCTTCATTGCTTTTAGAAACCATGCATGGCTTTAAGGAGGAGCCATCCACTGAGGCCAAAGGGCGTTCATTTGACCCAATCATCTCAGGATTAATTTATGGTTGACAGTCCACAAGAAGAAGAAGAAGAAGAAGAAGAAGAAGGCAGATGGATTCCAGCCACTGGCTCTCAATTGTCTTATTAGAGATGGCTGAATGGGTGTCCAGGTAAAAGTAATGTAAAGAAGAATCATTAATTTGTGAAAAACTATGGCAGTAACCAGAGCCATTGACTTCAAGAGGAATTTTATAAGATATATTTTAGGAAACAATTTTTTTTTTTTTTTCATGAGAGGGATGGTGGGGTGCGAGGACGACCCTCTAATCCTCGAGCACTAGTTGCGTGAATAATGGGAAAGGTGGCCCGAAGTAGACGTGCAATTTAATTCGTCTAAATCAAGCAGATTTGGAAGTATAATAAAGAATGGGGTGCGAGACCAAGTCACTAAGCAAGGGAAAGACGTCAAGATCGTCAGGCTAAATCCCACTAACGAAGGCAACCAGAGAGGGCCGGCAACGAGGGCATACGTTCATTTTGATAGAGATGGCTTTGAAGGGATTACATGCATAGAGATCGATCGAGGTAAGGGTAAAATATTTCTTTGTTTTGGAACCACCGCAATGAGGATTAGAGTTTTCAATATGTCTGAACTCATAACTTTTTAAGGTAAATAATATGTTAGGTTAATATATTTATTTTAAATTATATTATATTTAATTATATATAATATGTAAGTTTAGACTTTCTATTATATCTTAAATATTGAGTTTAGATTCTTAAATTTAAAAATTTAATATATTTTAAATGCTCATTGATTTAGAATAAATTTTAAGTTTGCAATAGAGTTTTTTTTTAAAAAAAAATTTGGACTCAAAATAGATAGTTATTTTTTAAAAAAAAAAAAAAAAACTAAGAATTCCTCATAGAAAAAGAATCCGCAAAGAAAAAAATATATAATATATATATATATATATATATATATATATATATATATATATATATATATATATATATATATATATTCTTTATTTAAAAAAAAATAAAATGAAAGGCTAAAAGTAAAGGCAATATATATATATCCACATATATAGATACTCTATTCTGCCATCATCAAATTGAATACAACCTAGCTTTGCCAAAACATACCCATACAGGCGATCTAAAATTAATAATCAGGTTAGGCTAGCCGATCATCATATAAAGTATTATTTAACTACCAATAATAAACTGAATTAAAGCTACCTTTGAACGTATACCAGTGAAACAGCCCTCAAAAGATACGTGTTACTATGTTTGACCTGCAGTCAGGTGTTTGGTTGACTTAATTGGTTACGGAAAAAGAAAAAAAAAGCTATAAAGGAAGCTTGATAGACCTCACCGAGAACAAAGAGAAAAAAAAAAAAAAAACCGCAAACCTTTATGCCATTTCAACATGTTTCTGATAGGCCTCATGGACTACACGTACGCGCATGCATGTTATGTATGAATAATATATCAAAGATTAAAATAGAATCTAAATGATTGTCTTTTACTAATATACGACAATACAATAATTAATATATTTATATGGTATTTGTGAAGAAATGAGCAGAGAAGCATCAATAACAAATGATAGTCAGAAACTCTAACCGACTACAAAGAGCACTCATTAAAGTTTCCTACATATGTGTGTGACGTTGGAAGAAATTAGTAATTTTTAAAAGTTTTTGGTCCAGCTCAGATTTTCTCTAGTTTAGATGTGAACGGATTTTGTTCTTCAAACATGGATGCACATGTATTGCACTATCTAGATATGATTGTATAGGCCTCATACGGAATATGAGACCAAATATTTCATTGCATTATATGAAACTTTGTCTTAATCCAGTCATGACCATGAGAAATGGTTGTGATTGGAGAAGAGAGACTTCCTCATTCATGTCTGAATCAAACAGAATCTAACTTGCAGTAAATATGAGAAAGGTTTGGTAAAACCGTTTCACTCTCCTAGCTAGTGGAATCAAATAACTTTGAAACTTTCTATTAATTTTTCAAATCTTCTAATAATTTTAAAGAGAAGGGCTACCATGCACGTAAGAAAAGAATTATATTAAGAGTTTTAATTTTTTTTGTTACTTAGAAACTCATGCTAATAATACCTTTTCTTTTTTCTATTTTTCGAAGAAGTAAGGGATTCCTTAATAAGACTCCAATCTAGAATTCCTATTTATAAGCAAAAGGGTACAGTCACTAAGGGGTGCTAATATATAGTCTCCATCCACCTTTCAAAGGGTAGGTTCCCTACTTTCCATGGTCTAAGGCTATTTAATTGCTTGACCTTACGATGATAATATTGAGAAAAGCAAGTTAGATGGAATATGCACGCCAACTCCCACTCTCTCTATCTCTCTCTCTCTCTCGCTGTCAACTCTTTATGCCTTAGCTGAGAAATATTACCCGCCTGTGATTGAAACTTTGCCATAAGAAACAAGTTAGCACTGTCATCGACTCAAATTATACGTCACCAATGAATTATGGATGACCATATTGTTTTGACGGGCCCAAGGCACGTAGGGAAGGTTTCGTCCATGAATTGGAAAAACGAAGCCACTGGCCCCAGCCCGTCGTATTCATTAAGAAAATTAGCCCAAACAGCACGCATTAAAATACTCGTTCAGCACAAAAATATATTGGCTTTCTTTTTCCGTGGAACCAAGCTAATCCACCTAATGATCCCATCCAAGCACCTAACGTTGTTTTTTTTTTTTGTCAGATATGACTCCACATCAACCCTTGCAACAACGAAAGGCAAATCAGAATCCTGAGAGGAGAGCAGGTGCAACTACATGGAGTCCAGGTTGATCTGGCGTTGGTCGCACACATTGTTAGCCAAGGGCCCCTTCTGCATCCAAGAGGATCGCATCGTCAAACGAAATTCGACATGGGAACCAACTCCACTAACATAAATAGATAAGAGGCATAAAACATCAGAATATTGATTTGGTCAGCAACGGATTTTAATAGACTATTTTTGATGGACCCAAAGACCTCTTGCGATCGAGCCTGTGAAAACGGCAGCATTTGTCTCAGAAGACCCTATCAAATTATATTGATCAAGTATGTATGGTTTAGAATTAATTATATCATATTATCTTGATCCATTACTTCGATAAAGAAACTGCACAATTAGACAATCTTTCCTTGATTAAATACTAAGCATGAATGTGGATCTAGAATGAAGCATGCAAAGTCGCGCAACACGGCAGCAGTCTCAGCAGCAAAAAAAATAAGCGTTTCCTCTAGCACTCTCAATGGCTACCTCAACAGCAAGCTGACACTCCACGTACATTTACTTACATAGTTTGTAATATTACTATTAACTTAAGAATTACAAGAAATAAATTATATAAGCTAAACACTTGTACAGATTATTTAGTGATCTAGTTAGTAATTTTACATCCTTATAATTTTACGTGTGTAGTTTATAGATTAAAATAGCTATGATATACTGAAGCTTTTGAAACATTTGGACTGTTTGAACTATTGGATGGGAGTTTGGAGAGGATAAAAACTCCAAAATTTTAAACTTATTAAGTATTTAAATTGCATAAGATGTTAATCAATAATTAGATATGAGTTTTAGCAAGTTCAATTATTTTCTTTTGCTTCCAAACATTATCCATAAGATTTGCCAAGAGAGTGGCACATTGCCTACAATAATTAAGAAGCTATAAAAAAAGCATTTGAGCTGTCCACCTAGAATACAAGTGAACAAAATACTCTTGCTAGCAAGGGAACACCACAACCATGATCCTAAGCATCATAATCTAATTCAGAACTATCAAGATTCCCCAAACAGCCACACAACTGAAAAAAAATTACACCTATAGGATATGGACAACAGGAAGGTTTATCTAAAATGCGTGGAACAAACATCACTTCCATCACCTTTCCCAGAATTAGCGTCTTTGCACAAAAATGGTGTCCAGTGTAGCTGCAAAAAGGAAAAAAATGTTGGCTACAAAAGCTTCACCAAAGTATCATGCTGAATCATACTTGCCACAAAACTCTGATAAATTGCTCAAGAGCACTTTGTTCATAAAAAATTAGTCCACATATCATGCAGCATTTAGCTCCCCTCAAAGAGACACGGCTAAGGAAGTGGTGATATTATAACATCATGTAACTTGTGCACAATAGCAGAGAGATTCTGTCATCTCCTTTTGTCATAAGCAGCACATGCAAATGATCTGTCAAGAACAACTTGCAACAAATTATTGAAAATCATCACATGCTCTAATCTTCTTTGTGAAATGTAGCTTCTTCTTTTTTTTTTTTGAAAAAACTTGAAATAAGATTTTATCCCTTAGATACCTAAATTGGGGGGGGGGGGGGGTGAAAGCGGAATTGGTTGTCACCTTGTGCATAGAGGAATATTCACTTGTTCATCAGATCTCAGCCCAGACTTGCCCACAATGGATGATGAATCCAGATGGAATACAATACAATGGAGCCACTATGATGTTTTCTATGAAATGAGGCAAGACACAGCCACCATGAAAAGTTCGAGGAGTTCAAGGAAGCCTCATGGAAGGAAGGTTTCAAAAAGATTAATGTGGAAGCACCTTAGAGGTATCTGAAGTTACTGAATAATATCATTCTCCGTAAAACTAGTGATGAGGGATAAAATTGTTATTGCACCAATACTCGTGCATATGACAAAAAGTCGAGACCGCTTTTGATTTTTGATCAGCAGCTGTCGAATCTAAAAAATAACAGAACCGATACACCTTAGCGAGACCGAATCATTCTTACACCTCAGCGGGACCGAACTATCCTCTTACATTAGCCAGAACGAGGCATTCATATGCCTCGGCAGGGCCGAGCCATCCTCATATACTTCAACCAGACCAAGGCATTCATATGCCTCAGTAGAGCCGAGCTATTCATGTCCTTCGGCAGAACCGAGGAACCACTGAACCTCTGCGAAACCAAGCTATCCCTGTGCCTAGCCCAAGCGCATTCACCACCAACCGTCATGATGAATTCTCCATGCGGTGAATGGTTCCGATCGCTCGATCAAAGTTGGATACGAAAAATTCAGATTCATGATGATTTATCGAGATTCCAGCCACGTAGGCTCCGAACAACCTTGAGAGGAAAATTAGGCCAATAATATCAGAAGTGGCCTAGAGCCTATAAAATCACCGGATCTTAAAGCATCAGCTAGCTTCTCTAGCCGCCGATTCTCTAACTAACCAGATACTGATGCTACCGGCCTTATAACAAACTTGATTCGAATCTTGACGGTTTCGGACCCTATGACACGTCCAAGAAATCAGGTGATTGCCTGTCATCACACCTACAACCTATAAATACCCTTGTCCTAAAGTTCTTCAGGTACGCTTACATTCACATTCTCACTGAAAACTCCATTGAAGCTCAAGCAGAGGTCAAAGCTCTTGAGAGGCCATTTCTTGAGAGACTCTTTTGTAAGAGCCTTCTCTACATCTTCTTGCTGTGAATCTCGCTAACTTGAGCGTCAGAGGGTCTTTCGCAGAGGGTCATCCCCGATACTCTCTACATAAGGACTGTCTTGCAGGTTCCATCCGGACGAGAGATCGGCGTCTAGATCCGAGTCGGACCGCACCCAAGTTGGAGAGCGAATTTTCGCAGCAACAGATTGGCGCTAGAGGAACGGCCTCAAGTCCCATAAACTTATGATCAAGGAGACAAGGTTCGAGATCAGAAGAACTCCTCGATGGCCAATCGAAAAGAGCCACTTCTGACGCTCAGAATCAAGGCCGCCTCTAAGAGGCCTGATCCAATAAACAGTGTGGCGCCTCCACTACCGCCATCGGCCGAAACTCCTTCGCCACCAGCGATCGCAGTGACTCAGAACCAGTTTGCTACGCTGGTTCAACAAGTCCAAGCTCTGACCCAGCTGGTCTAGGGGATCCATGGAGCTTCCCGCCCAGCTGTCCCTGCTCCGCAACTCCCTGAGGGGGTCGCCACCCCTGCTCCGCCGGCGATCTCTTCTTTCAATCCGCCTGAGGCTGCGGGTCATCCTCATCGACTCACAGGAGCTAGATCGGCGCCGCAATGGGCTGGGAGGAAGAGCCCGCCTAGATCTCAGCAAGCTCGCTCTTTCTCTCTAGTATCCTCCCATGATTCGACACCACTGCCGTGCTCCCCTCGGCCAGTCCCTCCTGCCGTTCGGGATGAAGGGATCTAGCGGCAATTGCAGGAGATGCGTCGGGAATGGCGTCAAGAGCTGGACGCCGCTAAATATGCCCTCCGTCCCAACCGAAGGCGAAGCAAGGGCATCCCTTTCTCTGAGGAGATCATGCGGAAGGTGATCCCTCATCATGTCAACTCCCCATCATCGAGCCGTATCACGGATCCACTGACCTTGATGACCACCTGAGCAGCTTCAAATCCATCATGATGTTTCACGGAGCATCAGACGCGATCCTATGCCGAGCCTTCCCCTCTATCCTTAGAGGGTCTACCAGAACCTGGTTCAACAGCCTGAAGCTAGGTTCCATTGATTCTTTCGACGAGCTGAGCCGCCTATTCATCACCAGTTTGTTAGTAGCCATCGCCATCGACGAAGATCTGATACCTCTCCGAGGTTAAGCAGCGGAGGGGGAATCCTAAAGAATTACCTCGGCCGCTTCAAAATGGCCATGTTGGAGGTTGACCACCTTAACCATGAAGTGGCCATGTCCGCTTGACGGGGGAGTATCGAAGGAAGGCAACTTCTACCTAACTCTGGAAGTCAATTATCCAAAAAACCTTTCCGATATGATGGCCTTGGCGGACAAGTATGCCAGAGTTGAAGAGTCGCGAAGATCGGCCCGAGCCGAGCAATCGAAGGAGGTAAAAGGCTTAGAAAAGCACTGATCCTTCCGCCATGCAAGCCCATCTCGTCGCCAGAGAGCTCCTCACCACCACCTCGAGATCGAACCCGGAGCTCGGCTCGGAGGTTCAACCAGTACACCCCCCTTACCACGCCAAGGGCGCAGATCTTGATGGAGATTGAGCGCCAAATTCCTCAGCCGCCTCCTCTCCGGGCAATGCGGCTGGAGAGATATGACCAAGTACTGTCGTTTCTATCGAGACCACGGGCATGACACCGAGTGCTGGCAGCTTCGAAACGAGATTGAACAGCTCATCCGACAGGGCAGGCTAGACCGGTTCAGGAGGGCCCCCGAGCCAAACAATGAATGAGATCGCCAGCCTGAACCTCGCCAACCCCCTCCACCGAATCCTCCGATCATTGGCAATATCAATATGATAGCGACGATCGGCTCTTCGTCAACTTGGCTGAGTGAGGAGGAAAATCCACCAAAGAGGACTCGAGTCGACGAGCTTTCTTTTTCTGATGAGGATGTTCGGAAGGTACAATACCCCCATAATGATGCCCTGGTTGTATCCCTTAACATGAACAACTATGATGTACACCGCATTTTAATTGATAGTGGAAGTTCTGTTAACGTTTTGTACTTTGATGGCTTTGTGAGATTGAAATTGCGAATGGAAAACCTCCGGGCCATAGAATCTACTTTAGTGGGTTTTACGGGCGATGCCATAGTCCCCGAGGGGGTTGTCACCTTGACAATCCGGGCAGGCACTTGGTCCAGCGTAGTCACTACATTCATGGACTTCCTGATGATCAAGCTTCAGTCCCCTTACAACGCCATTCTCGGCAGGCCAGGACAAATATCCCTTCAAGGCAGTCGTTTCTATTCCTCACCTCGCCATGAAGTTTTCCACCAAATGGGGAGTGATAGTTGTTCGAGGAAGTCAAGCCGTGGCTCGGCACTGTTTTGTTGCCGACCTACAGTCCAGAAAGCCTGAGGTTGATGGGTTGGACGCTCGTGAAGACTTTGCTGAGCAATGGAGAGAACCAGCCAAAGAGCTTGAGGAGGTGCCACTCAATGAGGCTCGGTCCAACCGAACCATATGGGTCGGGTCACAACTGAAAGGAAAGCCTCAGCAGGATTGATCGAGTTTCTTTGGAGAAATACTGATGTCTTCGCTTGGTCTGCTTCGGACATGCCAAAAATTG
This sequence comes from Calamus simplicifolius, assembly GCA_900491605.1. Classification (NCBI taxonomy): domain Eukaryota; kingdom Viridiplantae; phylum Streptophyta; class Magnoliopsida; order Arecales; family Arecaceae; genus Calamus; species Calamus simplicifolius. The sequence goes on along the minus strand of UESW01001559.1, from coordinate 378,461 downwards.
ACCCAGATGTCCTCGTCCACCACCTTAATGTGGACGAAGCATTTTGAACAATTAAGGAGAAGAAGATGAGCTTTGTCACTGAATGCCAGAAAGCTATTGAAGAAGAGGTGGACAAGCTCATTAAAGCCAACTTCGTTCGGAAAGTGAATTATCTCGACTAGCTGGCGAATGTTGTTATGGTGAAGAAGTCAAATGGCAAATGAGGATCTGCATCAACTTACTGACCTCAATAAGGCTTGCCCAAAGGACAGCTTCCTCTTCCCCGAATTAATCAGTTTGTGGATTCGACCTCGGACCATCATATGCTGACTTTCATGAATGCTTATTTAGGTTACAATCAGATTCGAATGGCGCCCGAGGATGAAGAAAAGACCGCCTTCATCACCGACTGAGGTATTTACTGCTACCGAGTCATGCCTTTTGGTTTAAAAAAACGGGCGCAACCTACCAAAGACTGGTCAATAAAGTTTTAAAAACAAATTGATCGAAATATGGAGGTGTATGTTGATGACATGCTGATTAAGAGCAGAGAGGCATCCCAGCATATTGAAGATCTCACGGAAAATTTCACAATACTTCGGAAGTATCAGATGAAGCTTAACCCAACCAAATGTGCTTTCGAAGTTAACTCTGGAAGTTCTTGGGTTCATGGTCTCCCAACGAGGCATTGAAGCGAATCCACAGAAAATCCAAGCCCTGCAATAGATGGCGCCTCCGGGGTCAATTAAAGAGGTGCAGCGTCTGACTAGGAGGATAGCGGCTCTCAATCGTTTTGTCGCTCGATCGGCTGAGAGATGTTTGCCCTTTTTTAAAGTGCTCCGATCGGCCAAGAATTTTCAATGGACCCCGAACTATCAGAAATCTTTTGAAGATCTTAAAAAATACCTCGACTCGCCACCTCTTCTTAGCAGTCCGAGGCCAGGAGAAGTGTTGTATCTATATCTGGCAGTATCGGAGGGCGCTGTTGGTTCCATGTTGGTCAGAGAGGAAAACTGATGGGGACATCAGCAAGAAGAAAAGGTTGCAGACTGACACTCTTTGGTTTTGTAGTTAATCCACTTTCCGCAGGTTCCACTTACTCGAGCCAAGAGTTTCAATTTCTCAAGTGGCAACTCATGCTGCAAAATTTCAACTTCTGCCAAGTCTCAAAGTATCGACACTTCCTGCCTTGAGTCAACACTGCTATCAAGACATCAAGTCTTCTCTTTGGAAGTCAAATCTTGAAGGACACATTGAGGTATCTGATGATGACACATGGCAACTTAGAAGTCAAATCTTGAAGGACACATGGAGGTATCTGATGATGACACATGGCAACTTAGAAGTCAAATCTTGGAGGACACATGGAGGTATCTGATGATGACACATGGCAAACTAAGGAGGTGCCACATGGAAGCTTGTGCAACCAAATTTGTTAGGGATTGGCTGTAATTAGTTAGCTATATCATAACTAATCCTTAGATTGTTATGATCTTTTAGTTTTTTGGGCTGAAATTTCTGGAAGTCCTTTGGCCTATAAATAGGCCAAGCTTTCCCTCTTGTAGATATGAAGTTTGAGAAATAAAATCAAGTTTATTTGATTTCTTTTGCCAAGTGCCTTGTTCATCTTTGAGTATGAAGAGGGTGAGATGCTCTTAGTTTGAGTTGAGGCTCGTGTTTCCCTAGTCTTAGATCTAGGTCACTTCTTGAGGGAGAGGGTGAGAGGCCCAATTTGCTACTCTAAACCATTCTACCAAGTTCCATAATAGTTTCAGGAAGAAGGACAAGTGCTACCCAAGTCTCAGCAAAATTTTTCAAATCCTTTCCTTGTTCGATTTTTTTTATTTCCTTCAATTCCTTTGCCTCCACGGTCTTACTTCTGATCACTTGCAGGTTCTCTTGAGGATGTTAGAGTTGAGGATGATGGCTCCACGTCAAGGATCAAGTGCCAAGGTGAGTTCTTAAGTAAGGAGTGTAGATCTTGTCAACCAACCCTCAATTCTTTGAGTGTTGAGTGCATCCCTTCCACTTTAAGATCTTACTTCATTGTTGAAAAAAAAAAAAACCTCTTGGTCCTTTAGATCTGAAGTTTTAAAGGTGGCTTAACTTAGTTTGAAGGTTTCCATACCTTTAGATCCTAATCTTTTTATTTCTTTGAAAGAAGCTTGCACAAGGGTGTTTAGATTTCTGCTTCCGGTTTGATGTTCTTCATTTCTCCCATGCATGAATTCAGCCATAGCTTGGGCTCAAATGTTCATTAAGGGTGGTAATACTTAGAACACATCACCATCCCCTCATTCCACCAATTTTTTTTCGTGCCCCATCAGCTTTGGTATCAGAGCCTTGGTCTCTAAGTTAAGCTTGTAAGTTGCTGGAATTTCTGTTCTAGTTTTAGTCCGAGATTTCCAAATTTTTTATAATTTTTTAAGGGTTAAAAAATAAATAAAAATTCATTTGCTGCACTTTAGGACTTTAGGTTCCGAAATCTAAAATTAAAAAAAATATTTTAGAGTTTTGGAATAAAAAAAATTCGAGTTCTTAGGTTGTTTTCTGGAAGACTGTTTTGGTTCCCTATTAAATTTGATTTTAAAAAAATAAAAAAAATAATTTTAACTTGAGATCTGAGATTTAGACTTCAAATTCTGTTATTTTTCACTTAAAGTTTGAATTTAGAGGGGTTTTTAAATTTAAAATTTAAATTTTAAAATAGGTAGTAGAGAGTTTGTTAAGCTACTACTATCATAACAACTTCCTCAACCAAATTTAAAAAAAAAAATTGAATTCAAATTTCAAAATCTAGGATTTTCACTCTGACATCTAACTAATTCAATTTTCATTTTGAATTTTTAAAAATTTAAAACTTTAAATTTCAAATTTTCAAAACCGGGTTAGTTGAAGATTAGTTAGAAGCTGCAAATTTTATTTAACCACTTTTACCTCCAAGAATAAAATTTTAATCTAAATTTTAAAATTTAAAAAAAAATTAGCTTCTGAAATCTAGACTTCAAGATTTGAATTTCTCGATTTAAGTTTGCATTTGCTGAATTTTAAAATCAGATTAAATTTCACTTAATTGTACTAAGTCTAGTCGATTGTGCTAGTTAATTGCTGAAATTGTGTGCATCCATATATACATAAACCATCTTAAGGGCATTCAATATAACATAAGGGGAGGAGTTAATAACCTTTCCTTAGCCCACAACAACCATCCTCATTATGCATTGACCAAAGCCTTAATTAAAATCAAGTATGCACCTAAATTAAGGACACCAACAAGTCGGGTTCAAGTGCAAGAGGAGACAAAGCACTATTTGAGTTTGTAATTATTCTTAGAAACTGGTGTCTAAGACTAGAGGTCTAATGGCAAATGCCTTAAGCGGACTTGCGGTTCTTTAATTGGGTCCTTGCAAAAGCAAGGGGGGCCTCCCGCATTCCCACCTCTTACCTGGCCAGTGACAAAGGTAATTGCATCCTTAACTAGTACCTAGTCAAGTCCTGTATTTTGAACTTCTAGGTTTAGGAGCCCTAGAAGCTAGGTTTGTACTTCTTGTCTTATAGGTCAAAAGTTCTATCTTTCTTGGTTTGTACCTATGGATCCTAATCTTGAACTCTTTATGAGGACCCTGACTGAAAAGTTAGACACTGTAACTGAGCAATTAGGGCAAATCAACAAAGAATTAGGTCAAGTAAAAGATAGAGTTGAGACCCTTGAAGAGCCTCAAAGGATCCCCATCGAACCTGAATCATCTAGGTCAATTCCTCGAGGTCCAAGAGCCCAATATCATGTGCACATCCCTGAATACAATCCAAGGAGACTTGATCCTGATTTCATGGAAGAAGCCCGTAGAGTCCATCGGCCTGACTTTACTCCTGATCGTATCCCTAGGCGACCTCACCAGGATTACTTAGATCAAGATGAAAGAACCATGAGGAACATTCGATTAGAGGCTCCTATCTTTGATGGAAGCCTAGACCCTAAAGCTTATGTTGACTGGGAGGGAGAAATGGATCAATATTTTGAATGGTATGAGATGACCGAGGAGAGAAAGTATAAGTTTGCCAAACTGAGGTTAGTCTGCCAGGCTAGGTTATACTGGGAGAATATCGGGCGAATGCTTAGGCAAAGAGGAGACATGCCCATAACCACTTGGAGAGCTATGAAAATCAAGCTTAGGGAAAAGTATGTCCCTATGTCCTATCACCAAAGACTATTAGATCAGTGGCAAAGATTATACCAGGGCAACAAGACTGTGTCTAAATATATTACCAAGTTTGATGAGTTTGCGATGAGGTGTAACATTGATGAATAGAAGCTGTAACATTGTCTAGGTTTAGAGCCGGTTTGCGTGAAGAAATTCAAAAGGAATTATTTCTAAGAGAAATCACTGACCCAGACCAAGCCTATCAAATAGCCAGAGATTGTGAAAGGTTTCAAAGGGGACCGATAGTCAGAAGACCCGAACTAAGTAAGATTAGCACCCCTACTCAGAAACCAGGGTTCAACCAAATGCGACCAAATTACCCCACTCCTACTATCCCATCCGGTCAAACGGTGACAAGGGTAAGGCCCTGTAGTTCAAAAGAGTAACAACCCGAATGTCCATTGTTTTAAATGTAACAGGAAGGGACACTATGCTAACCAATGCCCTGCCCGTTCTCTACACATAGGAGAACTAGCTGAAGAGGACCCTGAAGATACTAAAGAGTTTGAAAAAGAGGTATATGAGGCTGAATCCAATCTGATCAATGAATATGATGAAGAGGAAGAAGAGATTGATTATGATGAGACTTTGGGTGTTGTTAGAATTTTGACCCAAACAAAGGAAAAGGAGGATTGGAGAAGAACTAATATACTCCAAACATTTGTTAAGATAGGGGAGAAGGTTTATAAAATCATTATAGACAATGGGAGTTGTGTGAATGCTATTTCCACTAAAGCCATTAAGAATTTAAGCTTGACCCCTGTTCCCCATCCCAATCCATACAAAGTTTCTTGGATAGATTCAACATCCATTCCCATTAAATCCAGATGTCAAGTTCCCATTCAAATCCAATCCTATCATGAACAAGTCTGGTGCGATGTACTACCCATGGGCGTAAGTAGCGTCATTTTGGGTAGACCTTGGTTGTAATCATGATGCAACTTTATATGGTCAATCCAATTCTTGTACTTTCAACCATCTAGGGAAAAAGCTTATCATTAACTCGACCCCACCTAAGGACAATATCAAGAAAGGGTCTAGTAATTTGAAAGAGAAGAAACAAGATCTGAATTTGATCAGTGTCAAGGAAATAAAGAAAGAAATCAATGAAGGATCACCTATGTGGATTTTGGCACTTAAAGAAAGTCGGAATGAAAATCCCAAGGAACCACCTCAAGAAGTCACAAAGATCTTAGAAGACTTTAAGGATGTATTCTCAAAGATTTACCCAATCATCTGCCCCCACTTAGGGATATTCAACATACAATTGATCTAGTCCCAGGAGCCACCTTGCCTAACCTACCTCACTATAGAATGAATCCTACCGAGCACGCTGAGCTACAAAGACAAGTTGGAGATCTCCAGAAAAAGTTTATTAGGGAGAGTTTAAGTCCTTGTGCAGTACCTGCCCTACTGACCCCGAAGAAGATGGCACTTGGAGAATGTGCATCGATAGTCGTGCCATCAACAAAATTACGGTCAAGTATCGATTTCCTATCCCTCGCCTTGATGATATGCTTGACATGATGACCGAGCCACTATATTTTTCAAGATTGATCTTAAGAGTGGTTATCACCAGGTTAGGATCAAACCTGGAGATGAGTGGAAAACTGCATTCAAAACTAAGGATGGTCTTTATGAGTGGTTGGTTATGCCCTTTGGTCTATCAAATGCCCCTGGTACATTTATGAGGATCATGACTCAAGTTTTAAGACCTTTCATGGGAAAATTTGTTGTAGTATATTTTGATGACATCCTCATCTATAGTAAGACTAGGGAAGACCATTTAGATCATCTTAGACAAGTCTGTTACACCCTTAGAAAGGAAAATCTATATGCCAATCTGAAGAAGTGCGAATTCATGACTAACAGAGTAACCTTTCTAGGGTTCATTGTTACTACTAATGGTGTTTCTGCTGATCCCGAGAAAATTAAGTCCATAGTCGAGTGGCCCGAACCCAAGAACATACATGACGTCCGTAGCTTCCACGGTCTTGCCACCTTCTATAGGAGATTCATCCAAGGGTTTAGCACCATTGTTGCTCCAATCACGGATTGTCTTAAGAAAGGAAATTTTGAATGGACCAAACAAGCCAATAAAGCCTTCCTTGAGATTAAAGGAAGAATGACACAAGCACCAATCTTAAGGTTGCTTCTCTAAAGTTTTTGAGGTTGCTTGTGATGCCTCTGGGATTGGAATTGGTAGAGTTTTAAGTCAAGAGAACCATCCGGTAGCTTTTTTTAGCGAGAAACTAAATGGCGCAAAGTTGAGATATTCCACCTATGACAAGGAGTTATATGCGGTAGTTCAGGCTTTGAAATATTGGAGACATTACTTGTTACCGCAGGAGTTTGTTCTATTTTCCGATCATGAAGCCCTCCGATTCCTTAGCTCCCAAAAGAAGTTAAACCCTAGGCATGGAAAATGGGTAGAGTACATCCAAGCTTACACCTTTGTTCTAAAACACCGTGCTGGTTCTGACAATAAGGTTGCCGATGCTTTAAGTCGATGTTCTATGCTTTGACGTCCGTAAGTACTGAAGTCACAGGATTTGATAAGTTGAAGGAAGAGTATAAAAGTTGCCCTGACTTTAGTGAGATTTTTGAATCTGTCAGTCTAAGGCCTTTTAGAGAATACAAAGACTTTACTCTTCATGATGGGTTCCTTTTTAAAGGAGATAAGTTGTGTATTCCCCGAACCTCAATTAGGGAATTCTTGATTTGGGAAATCCATGCCGAGGTTTAGCGGGCCATTTCGGAAGGAATAAAACTATTCTAGCTTTGGAGGAACAATTCTTTTGGCCCAGCTTAAAACGAAATGTTGCCCAAGTCGTAGCCCAGTGTAGGACATGTGTTGTTGCTAAAATGCAAAAACAAAACACTGGACTATACACCCCTTTATCCGTCCCTGATCGACCTTGGCGAGACATCAGTATGGACTTTGTGTTGGGACTACCAAAGACCTTAAGGAGACATGATTCCATCTTTGTGGTAGTCGATAGATTTTCTAAAATGGCACATTTTCTGCCTTGTTCCCAGACCTTCGATGCATCAAAAGTGGCCAAGTTATTTCTAGATGAAGTGGTTAGATTACACGGGTTACCTAAAACCATCGTGTCTGATAGGGATGTTAAGTTCACCAGTTACTTTTGGAAAACCCTATGGCACCTGCTAGGAACCAAGTTAAACTTTTCTACCACTTATCACCCCCAAACTGATGGTCAAACAGAAGTTGTAAATAGAAGTCTTGGAAATATGTTGAGATGTTTAGTGGGAAAACATACTGGAAATTGGGACCTTTACTGCCACGTATAGAGTTTGCCTATAATAGTTCAGTTAACAGATCCACTGGAAAAAGTCCTTTTGAGATTATTCATGGGTACAAACCAAGAAAGCCAATAGACCTCATTCCATTGCCCATGCATGTACGAACATCAGAGTCTGCTGAGTCATATGCACAACACATTAGGGATTTACACAAAGAAATTAGCGAGAAAATCCATATAAGCAATGAGAGTTACAAGCATATGGCTAATTCCCATAGAAGAGCAAAAGAATTTCATGTAGGAGACTTTGTCATGATAAGGCTCAGACCTGAACAGTTTCCAAAGGGAACTATGAAGAAACTACACGCCCGTGGTGCAGGTCCTTTCAAAATAATAAAAAGAATTGGACCTTATATACTGGACCTACCTCTGACTTTGGTATTAGTTCCACCTTTAATATTTCAGATCTGGTAGAATACAAGGAACCAACAATGAATCCCAGTGAGTTTTTAGGACCTGATCCATCCTTTGAGAGTGAACCAATCCCAGAGTGTCCACCAGCCACAAAGCGAGAAAGAATTGAACGGATATTAGATGACAAGATTGTCACTACCCGAAATAAAGACTATCAACGCTACTTGGTCCATTGGCAAGGTAGACCTGATTCTGAAGACTCATGGATCACTCAAGAAGAACTGCAAAGGATCGATCCAGATCTGCTTGAATATTACCAAAGCCAAAATGATCCATACTCGTCAGGGCCGAGTTTTTTTCACCCGGGAAGAATTGATGGGGACATCAGCAAGAAGAAAAGGTTGCAGACTGACACTCTTTGGTTTTGTAGTTAATCCACTTTCCGCAGGTTCCACTTACTCGAGCCAAGAGTTTCAATTTCTCAAGTGGCAACTCATGCTGCAAAATTTCAACTTCTGCCAAGTCTCAAAGTATCGACACTTCCTGCCTTGAGTCAACACTGCTATCAAGACATCAAGTCTTCTCTTTGGAAGTCAAATCTTGGAGGACACATGGAGGTATCTGATGATGACACATGGCAACTTAGAAATCAAATCTTGGAGGACACATGGAGGTATCTGATGATGACACATGGCAAACTAAGGAGGTGCCACATGGAAGCTTGTGCAACAAATTTATTAGGGATTGGTTGTAATTAGTTAGCTATATCATAACTAATCCTTAGATTGTTATGATCTTTTAGTTTTTTGGGCTGAAATTTTTGGAAGTCCTTTGGCCTATAAATAGGCCAAGCTTTCCCTCTTGTAGATATGAAGTTTGAGAAATAAAATCAAGTTTATTTGATTTCTTTTGCCAAGTGCCTTGTTCATCTTTGAGTATGAAGAGGGTGAGATGCTCTTAGTTTGAGTTGAGGCTCATATTTCCCTAATCTTAGATCTAGGTCACTCATTGAGGGAGAGGGTGAGAGGCCCAATTTGCTACTCTAAACCATTCTACCAAGGTTCCATAATAGTTTCAGGAAGAAGGACAAGTGCTGCCCAAGTCTCAGCAAAATTTTTCAAATCCTTCCTTTCCTTGTTCGATTTTTTTTATTTCCTTCAATTCCTTTGCCTCCACGGTCTTACTTCTGATCACTTGCAGGTTCTCTTGAGGATGTTAGAGTTGAGGATGATGGCTCCACGTCAAGGATCAAGTGCCAAGGTGAGTTCTTAAGTAAGGAGTGTAGATCTTGTCAACCAACCCTCAATTCTTTGAGTATTGAGTGCATCCCTTCCACTTTAAGATCTTACTTCATTGTTGAAAAAAAAAAAAAACCTCTTGGTCCTTTAGATCTGAAGTTTTAAAGGTAACTTAACTTAGTTTGAAGGTTTCCATACCTTTAGATCCTAATCTTTTTATTTCTTTGAAAGAAGCTTGCACAAGGGTGTTTAGATTTCTGCTTCCGGTTTGATGTTCTTCATTTCTCCCATGCATGAATTCAGCCATAGCTTGGGCTCAAATGTTCATTAAGGGTGGTAATCACTTAGAACACATCACCATCCCCTCATTCCACCAATTTTTTTTGTGCCCCATCAAAAATAAGATTCAGAAGCCAATCTATTATGTTAGTAAATTGCTCCGGGACACCGAGACGAGTATACCCGAATTGAGAAGATGGTGTTGGCTCTGATAACATCGATCCGAAAGTTGCGGCCATACTTCCAATCGCACACTGTGATGGTTTTAATCGACCAACCTATCAAGTCAATTATCCATCGTCCAGAGGCATCGGGAAGAACGACCAATTGGGCTGTCGAATTGAGTGAGCATGATATCCAGTATCACCTCGTCCAGCTATCAAAGCACAGGTCTTAGCGGATTTTCTTCTTGAATGCACCATACCAGAGGACGGTTCCACTCCGGACACTCCCGAGCAACCGAAGCCCAGTGTTCTATGACTGCTCCATGCCGACGGGTCCTCCAGTGCAAGTGGTTCTGGCGCTGGTTTGGTCCTCACTAGCCCGAAGGGGACAACCTTCGAGTATGGCATTCGTTTTTCCTCCCCAACCTCTAACAACGAAGCAGAGTATGAGGCTCTACTTGCTGGACTTCGCATCGCCCGTGAGCTCAAAGTTGAAAAACTGAACGCCTACACCAACTCTCAGTTGGTGGCTGGCCATGTGCAGGGAGAATTCGAAGCTCGAAAGCCGAACATGATTCGGTATCTTCAAAAGGTGCGCAATTTGTCCTCCTGCTTTGCTGAATTTAATGTTATTCAGATCCCAAGGGCTGAGAATGCGCGTGCCGACCTTTAATCCCACTGGCAACCACAAACTCGATCGATCTTGAGCGAAAAATCCACTTGAAGGTCCTAGAAAAGTCCAGCATTGCCGATGCTAATCAAGTAATGCAGATTGATACTGAACCGTCCTGGTTAGACCCAATACTCAAGTATCTCGAAGAAGGGTTGCTCCTTGCCGACAAAGGAAGCAAGGAAGCTGAAGATGCAATCATCTCATTACGTCATACTTGATGATCGACTATACAAGTGATCCTTCTCTGTGCCGTTACTTAAGTGCCTTCGCCCGTCAAAAGCTGATTATGCTCTTCGAGAGGTTCACGAAGGCATCTGTGGTAATCATCTTGGCGGCCGAGCTTTGTACCATAAAGTACTACGCCATGGATATTATTGGCCCACCCTGCAAAGGGATGCGGACAACCTTGTTCGAGCTTGTGATTCATGCCAACGACACTCAAATGTTCAGAGGCTCCCCTTCGCTCACCTAACACCCGTATCATCTACCTGGCCCTTTGCAAGTGGGGAATGAACATTCTTGGCCCTTTTCCCCTTGCCACAGAACAGAGGAAGTTCCTGTTTGTAGCAATCGACTATTTCACCAAGTGGGTCGATGCCGAGGCAGTCACTTATATAACCGAAGCTCAGGCTAGGAACTTTGTATGGAGATCTATAATTTGTCGGTTCGGCCTTCCACACACCATCATCACCGACAACGGAAGACAGTTTGACAATCCTAAATTGGAAGTTCTGTGAGGATCACAACATCTACCACCGTCTCATTTTGGTTGGGCATCCTCAAGCCAATGGAGAAGCCGAAGTAACCAACCAAACGTTGCTGCAAGGAATTAAAGTCGGCTCAATAGAGCGCAAGGCAGATGGACGGACAACTTCATCACGTGCTGTGGGCTTACCGAACCACTCAGAGGATTCCCACTGGCGAGACTCCTTTCAGAATGGAGCCGTCATCCCTGTAGAGATAGGGCTCCCCTCCCCTCGAATGGAAAGTTATTCGGAGGAGTCCAATGATGATCAGCTTCGAACCAATCTTGACCTGATAGAAGAGGTCAGGAAGAAAGCCCGGATCCGAATGGCATCCTATCAACATAGAGTAGCTCGTTACCATTCTTCCAGAGTTAAAGGAAAATCCTTCTTTCCGACGATCTTGTACTTCGGAAGGCGTCTGTCTCTAAGCCGTTGGATCAGGGGAAGCTATCTCCAAATTGGGAAGGCCCCTGTTAAGTTGCTGAGGTAATCAGGCCCGGCGCTTACAAACTCCAGGATTTGGACATAAAATCTATCCCTAGGACATGGAACTCAGATAATCTTCGTATATATCACCAGTAAAGTACGCCTCTACTAAACTCGTTCTGTTTACCGCAACGAAATTTCATTTTTAAATCTACAATATTCTTGTTTCAATCACTTTTTCGAAAGACTGTAATAAAAGCGGGTTTTGCTCAATTCTTTTCAAGCCTCGACCGGACCGAGTGATTTCTTCGTACCTTGACAGTGCCAAGTAAAATATAATCTTATTAAGCCTTGGTCGGGCCGAGTGATTTCTTCGTACCTTTTTAGCGCTAAGTAAAATATAATCTTCTTAAGCCTCGGTCGGACCGAGTGATTTCTCCGTACCTTGGCAGCGCTAAGTAAAATATAATCTTATCAAGCCTCGGCTGGGCTGAGTGATTTCTCCATACCTTAGCAGCGCCAAGTAAAATATAATCTTTTTAAGCCTTGGCCGGGCCGAGTGATTTCTCCGTACCTTGTACCTTAGCAGTGCAAGTAAAATATAATCTTTTTAAGCCTCGGCGGGCCAAGTGATTTCTTCGTATCTTGGCAGCACCAAGTAAAATATAATCTTTTCAAGCCTCGGTCGAACCGAGTGATTTCTCCATAAGTAAAATATAATCTTTTCAAGCCTCGGTCGGGCCGAGTGATTTCTCCGTACCTTGGCGCCAAGTAAAATATAATCTTTTCAAGCCTCGACCGGACCGGTGATTTATCCGTACCTTGACAGCGCCAAGTAAAATATAATCTTTTCAAGCCTCGGCCGGACCGAGTGATTTCTTCGTACCTTAGCAATGCCAAGTAAAATATAATCTTTCAAGCCTTGGCCGGGCCGAGTGATTTCTCCGTACTTTGGCAGCGCCAAGTAAAATATAATCTTTCAAAGCCTGACCGAACCGAGTGATTTCTCCATACCTTGGCAGCGCCAAGTAAAATATAATCTTTCAAGCCTCGGCACGACCGAGTGATTTTTTCAAGCCTCGACACGATCGAGTGATTCATTCAAGCCTCGGCACAACCGAGTGATTCTTTCAAGTCTCGGCACGACCGAACGATTCTTTCAAGCCTCGACACGACCGAACGATTCTTTCAAGTCTTGGCAAGGTTAAACAACTTTTCCTTGTGCTTCGACAGATTCGAACAAGTCGTTTCTTACCTCACCAAAGTAAGGTAAGACCCATTTCATCCTTTGGCATGACCGAGCTTCTATTAAGAATTAGCAAGGCCGCCCAGGCCCCTCCCCTCTCAAACCTAAGTCGCGGCAAATATCCTTCTCGCAAAGGATCGGGCAAAACTAAATTGTCAAAACGCCTAGCCAAAGCAAAGTACCTAAAACGTTGCTAACGTTATGGGCAGGTATCACCATTCGAAAAGCGAAACCTGGGGACGTTAAGTGTCCGTTCCCCTTTTTCTGTAGCAGGAAGAAATACCCCGCTAGGTATTCCTGTGTTTCAGAAGTCCCAAATTTCTGTTTCGCACCCTGTTCAGTTCAGAGTGTACAAACGATTATTGTATTGGGATGACACAAATATGTCGGCATATCAAGAGAATTAGTATTCAATATGAAAGAAACAAAGCAAAAAGACAAAGGAATGAAAAGAAAGATTTCTTTTATTGCTTAGAAAAAATTACCACTTCTTGTGAGGCATTACAAGTGCATTACAACATAGGAGATAAAGAAAATAAATAAAAAGACCCAGACAAACAGGTCTGACCGATAACGTTGTCTCGCTTTCGATCTAAGAAATCAGAGAAACCAGACAACTCCGTTGAGCTGACTGAGCTACTGGGCAACATTACAAATAAAGAAAGCGGCCCAGAGCTGCTTACCTTCTTCCTCATTAGAAGCCAACTGAAGGATCCTCGAATGGATGAATTGAAGGATCTAAGAACTTTCTTGCTCTGTGGGTAGAGAGAAACTTTCATGGCCTTTCTCTTGTCGAGGTTGGGGGTAGTAACGTCGAATTTTCCTTTCGAGATTTGGCTCGACCTTGACAGTTGGGGCGATGAGGAAGTTATTGAAGAACGAGTAATCCTCAGAGGAGTCGCGGAGGTCATACGGAAAGCGCATAGGAAGGGATACAGGGGTCATACGGGGAGCGCATGTAGGTGCCCCCTGTCTGGCTTCTTCCACCAGCCATGGGGCCCTGCAAACCACTGGAAATGCAAACTTTTAATGGGCCCCGGCTTCCACAGGCTTTCCTTCATCCTTGGTCCTTAAATGGGTGCCTCTCAAGTGTGCTCAGGTGCCTTCCGCTCTCCCCTTTTTTATAGGCACTAAACTGAGAACAACCATTAATGTAGGGGAGACTTCGAAACCCGAAACACCACAATTGCATCGCACTTGGAGCCACATGGCGTGCCATGGTAAAACTCGGTGCATCTCGAATGTGTAGGATATGTCCCCCACACCGTAATAAAGGCGAAAGATTTCCTTCCGATCTCGAATCAAAGTCTTAAATGCCAAGAACTGCCTACAAATCCTCGGGATATGGATAGGCTTGGGAAATCCTTCGCGAAAAATAACACGGTCCAATAGCGATCGAGTGCTTGGTGTATACGAAAAGCGAACTCGTATCGAACAAGGCATTAAATATGAAACGGATGCTCTGAAAAGAAATAATATATACTTCGGCGAAGCCGAGCTGTCCCCCTCCTCGGCAAATTCGAGCCACTTTTTGCGCCTCGGCCAAGTCAAATAGTTCTCTCTATTTTGGCAAAGTCGAATTATTTCCTCTACCTCGGCAAAGTTGAACCATTCCTTTTGCCAGAGCCGAGCTATCTCCCGCTCCAGCAGATCCGGCCGGATTGATTTCATCAAAGCCGAGCAATTTCTTCGATTTTGATAAAGTCATTTCAAAATCTTTTGAGCAATAACAGAGCTGGACTATTCATTTGGCTTCATAATGAGCTAAACTTTAGCAAGGTGTGGACGAGCTAAAAATCCGTTTAACACGCAAATACCAAAACAGTGAAATAGAGAAAAAAAAACGGTTCATTCACATCATAATCATCCATATTACAAAAATAAAGAAAAAATATGAAAAGATGGATCTTTAAGTCCTGTTTTCATGTTCGGAGGCGATCCCAGAATGTCTGAAGCACGTTGATCTAGCTGACCCTCTGTTACTCGGCCCTAAGGATGGGTCCTCCTCGGCAGATGTTTGTGAAACCCCGGCTTCCTCGACGGCAGGTCTCAAGGTCTCTGTTTCCTTGATGATTTCCGTAGGAGCCTCCGTTGGATCTCCTTCTGGGGCCACTTCAAAATCGATGTCGGGCATCTTCATCATTGTTGCCATCATCGGATGGAGAAGTCGCTACCAATGCTTTGGCTGTTAGCGATGGGAAGTAATACCCCTCATCCTCCAAAAACAAGAGGTTGATGTTCGGGTACTCCTGAATTACCCTCGCTCGGACCTCGTTTGCTCGACTTTGTATGCCTCCTTCGAAAATTGAATCCACCCACGAGCGAATTCTTTCAAGCTCTTATATTTCTAGATCGCTAGAGCGATCTCATTGTCTGCTATCCGATGTTCCAGCTCAGAACACTTCTCCTAGCTCGAGGCTAAATCCCTGGTTAGAGCCGTTATTTGATCAGCCACTTCGGCCCTGGTTTTATCCAGCTAAAGAAGGAAAAAATGACAAATAAAGCAAATGGTCAGATCGGCTTTAACTACGGGAAAGAGATGAACCATTGTGTAGAAACAGTAAGAGAACATACCTCTTTGGCGAGGCAAGCAGCCTCGGCTTCTGCTTTCTTGGCTTTTTTCCGAGCCTTCTCCCTCTCTTTTCTGCATTTACTCATGTCCCTCCAGGCGTGTTCAAGATCCATCTGGTCCTTGGAGCCGTCGGATCGCGCCTGGCACAGCTCGGCCATAAGGTCGAAAACTTGTTTTTGGCAGGACTCGAGCCGAACTCAAAATAGGACTTTTCTTCAACGGCCCTGCTATTAAGGAAGTCGACCTCCCTTTGAGCCTCTGCTCGAAACTTCGACAGTTCCGATCGAGCTTCATCGGCCATTCTCTGAGCCTCCCTAAGCTCGGCTACCTCCGCCCGAAGTCGTAACGTCTCGGATCGAGCATCCTCACCCGACCACTTGACCTCATCAAGCTCGGCTCGCACTTTCGCCAACTCCTCTGAGTATTGATCAGCCGAGCTTGTTTTGGCACGGAGTGCCTCGACCTCATGCGAGATCCGTCTGTTGTGTTCATGGGCCGAGAACAGATGCTTAAAAAGTACCCGCTGGAGAAGGATCGCCTACAACCGAGCCAAACGGTTAGGTTCGGATAACCGCACAGAACATTTGAGGCACAGAGGGGAGGAGAACTCACCAAAACACAGAAAGTATTCATGTCACTTAGGAGGTATGAATTGGGGACCGATGCGCAGTCTTCCAAGCCAGAGGGCAACTCAAATCCCTCAATCGAAACAGAAACTCTCCGACGGCTGCCTTCTGCCACTTCAAGGTAAACGGCATATCCCTCCTCGTAAAGAACACTAAAAAAGTTGCCATAAGCCAAAGGATCAAGGAAACGGCTAAGCCGACTTATCTCTTCCTCGTCGCTTGCCGATATCCCCGAAGGCCCTGGCTCTTCCGTTCTCATCGGGGGAGCCCCTGCTCCACTTGGTAGGTCTCTTCTTTTCCCTCCTTCCTCTTCAGCCCCGCGAGGAGGAGATCCTGCTAGAGGCGGAGTAACACTCGCTGCAAGTGCAGCCGTCCGATCCTCGAGGGATAATTCCCTCGACTTCTGTTGACTCACGAACCCTCCCCTTCAGGGAAGGTGCTTCAGTAACCACGGGATAAAAAAATTCTGTTACCCGGAAATCCTCGCCCGACGGCTCAAATGAATGGCCATGCTCCTACTCCACCCAAGCCACTACCTCTCCGGCTTCATCACCAGATGTCGGCCCCACAATTCTAGTGCTAGGACGGGAGTTGGGGTTGGCTCCCCTATGATGTCCCCCCTCGGCGGGCTCGAAGGTTGGGGCTCAGTCATTTCTTGTGAATGGCTCGGTAGAGCTAACTGCAGCCTGAAGGAAGAAGAGGATGGCCTCCGCTCGGACTTGGCCCTCTTCCCTCTCGCAAGGGCCGACGATGCAGTACGGCAACGCTTGGTGCTTCTTCCGCTCGAGCCGCCATAGTCGATTGCGAGCGCTCCTCTCATCTGAGCCCTAAACTCAGATCTGATCCCTGCAAATCATGGAACGATCAGCTACATCTATGCAAAGACATCCAGACATGAAGAAGGAGATGTCGCACTTACTTAAAGGATTGACTCGACTCAGCCCGACATTATAGAGTGCCTCTTCAGTCAAAAGGGCATCGATGGGGGACCACTTTGCTGCCATAAAGAACGTCGAAGTCCTCCTCTGCTCTTGATAGTGTCGGATGCTGGTTCGGCTTTGTTGGAAGAGGCTCCCATTGACGAGGGAAGTTGAACGCATCATCCCATTCGACAATAAAAAATCATGACTTCCACCCTTTGATGGAAGTTGGTGTTGGGAATTATATCCTAAAGCCAATCTTCTTAAAACTCCTAATAGTAATGAAGCCCTTAGGATCTTCCTTCACGATAAAGGAGGATTTATCTTTGAAGGTCCTTAAAAGAGTTCGCGACCAAATGATATACTATGACAGGGCCATAGTACTATCAATTATAGGACGTTGTATATCATATTTGTTGGTTGTCCTCTTAACCAAGGAGTGTAGAGACACTGGTATGACATACAGGTGAAAGTGTAGGAGTACATTTCACCGAACGTGACTCATTTTCGGATACTCTACTGTCAAGAGTTAATCGAGAAGATATAGGTATAAGTATCCTTCAGACCTGAAGATCACAACCAGTGGCTTACAAGCAACTCATTGTACTTAGGTGCCGGACCACCTGGATTTCTAATCCAGCTACGAAAGGTTACTGGGTGCAGTCAAGTACTTGTGGTAGTCAGTTGTGGATCAAGATGGAATTTGACCTATCCCGTTAAAAGGAGAAATGCTTGTGTTTCAATTTAGCAAGACCTTGGCCAAGGCACTTCATGTGAAAGTCACATGATCACTAAAATTGAAATCACTTTATGGATTTGCTATTTAGAGTTGACAGGCTCTTAAGCCATCCTTAGCATTTGTGGTCAAGAGGATGAATTATACGGTAACTGTTTCTTAGGGTTCTTGGAGTTTGCTCGGCAACTCTTCGACCTATCCGGACGTCGGGTTCCATTGCTAGATGGGCACATCGATTAGTATAGAAAGTTGTTTCTATGCTACCGGCTTAGGTTCGAACCTAGAGAGTCACACGCATAGAAGTTTCCTAGGATGATCTATTTGCTGATCAACGATTGAGAATCGTATATGATTTAATTAATCAATTTGATTGATTGAATTATCTCAATTGGGTTAAGTACAAGTGAATAAGATTCAATTTGGTTTAAGTCTATTAGAAGGACTAATCAATTTCAAATATTGATTTGAAATTAGACTTGATTTGGATTTAAATAGATTCAGGACTAGCCAAATTTGATTTGGGCTGGACCATGATCTATGTGGGTTCAATCCAATAAATTCAGATCAGCTTAAACCAAAACCCAAAACTAAACCCCTCTCGCATAAGGATCTCAAGAGATTAAATTCTCATGCAGAATTTAATGTATAACATTAATCTTCTTTCTCAAATGTGCCTCTTTGAATTGGAATTCATTCACATCTCTTTTTTTCACCGAACGTCGGAATTCGTCTCTTTGGTTTTCACGAACGTCGAATTAACCAAACGTCTCTTTGGTTTTCAAAATCGGAATTAAACGCGTCTCTTTTTTTAAATTCTAATGTTAGAATTGAGCTATAAATAGAGGACATTCTCATCAGAAATGAACAACAACGAATGTTATGGATTGAATTCTAAAGAGTTAGAATAGAAAATCCTGGTGATTCTGGTGTTAGCGGAAGTTTGGTGGATCTTGGAGGAAGATTCAAGTGGGAGGATTCAAGATCAGCAAAGCTATTTTTCCGCGAGCTAGCACTCCCGGAATCCGATCATTCGGGGCTTCGCGTGGACGATACTAGAGGCCGGACGATTGAACGGCTGCAGAGCAAAAGGATTTACCTACTGTTCTTAAGGTAAGTGATTTGATCCCTAGATCTTAAGGCAGGCTTCAAGATAAGTAGTATGACTTCTCATCTTGATGATTAAGATATGATCTTGATGCATGTTAGATAGATTAATATGTAATCTTTAAATTTCTGCATTGATAATTGTTATCAAAATTAAAATATGCATGCCTCGGGAATTATTTCTCCCAATAGTTGAAACCTTCGAAAACCTCTTGAAGTTTTTCCGTGGCCCAAAATAATACCAAGAAGAATCTTTGGAGGATGTAAGGCTGTGACAGGCCCGAAATAGAGGAACTATCGCCTTTACCCCCATGAGCACACACAGGGAGATGAACCCGATGATATAACGCCAACTATTCGGCGTAATCATTGTTGGGCAGATGCCGTAATGCTTCATTATATCGTTCACCAGCGGATTAAGGGAAAAACGAAGCCCCACTTTGAAGCTTTCTTATAGAAAAACACCCTCGACTCCAATTGATCGGGCACCTCTGTTCAGGACCGGGGACTCACATCCGAATATCACTAGTAAACCAATAGTCCCGGCGGATCCTCTCCAGATCTGCAGCAATCATCTTTGAAGCTGAGTCGATGGGGCGTCCCTGTCCCCAAGATCAGCGAGAGAAACGTCGGCCATGTCTGATCCTAGGATGAAGATGTTCGAAGGAAGAAGATAGAGAAAAAGCGCAACAGAAGGTAGCCCACCGCTACCTCTATTTAAACCATTTCAGCAAGGCGAAAATCCCCATGCGTCACCAAATCTTGGGCTTGCCACGCACCATTCCGTCCATGGCCAGTAGCGGAAGGCGGGGGGTTTCCTCCTCGTGCAATGAGAAGAAATGATGAAGCGGCGGCCTAGCATTTATGAGGGCCTCATAGCGCGCCTCCACCTGTTCAAATTTCTCCAATCAAGTAAAGTCGTCAGAATTCTACTCCCTATGCCCGAGCCTACGCTTCGGACTAGAGAGTGGGGGGCACGTGATGAGGGATAAAATCATCATTGCACCAATACGCGTGCATACGACAAAATGGTCGAGACCACTTTTGATTTTTGATCAGCCAACTGTCGCATCTAGAAAATAACAGAGCCGATACACCTTGACGAGACCGAACCATTCTCACGCCTCGATGGGACCGAACTATCCTCTTATATTAGCCAGATCGAGGCATTCATATGCCTTGGCAGGGCCGAACCATCCTTATATACTTCGGCCAGACCAAGGCATTCATATGCCTCGGCAGAGCTGAGCTATTCATGTCCTTCGGCAGAACCGAGGAACCACTGAACCTCTGCGGAACTGAGCTATCCCCATAACTAGCCCAGGCGCATTCACCACCAACCATCATGATGAATTCTCCATGCGGTGAACGGTTCCGATCGCTCGATCAAGGTCGGATACGAAAATTCAGATTCATGATGATTATTGAGTTGTTTTTTCCCTAACCTTAAGCGAAAAATTAAGCCAATAATATCAGAAGTGGCCTAGAGCCTATAAAATCACCAGATCTTAAAGCATCAGCTAGCTTCTCTAGCCGTGATTCTCTAACTAACTAGATACTAATGCTACCAGCCTCGTAACAAACTGATTCGAATACTAATACTAATGCTTCCAGCCTCGTAACAAACTTGATTCGAATCTGATTCAAATCTTGACGGTTTCGGACCCCCTATGACACATCCAAGAAATCAGGTGATCGCCTGTCATCATATGCAACCTATAAATACCCTTGTCCTAAAGCTCTTCAGGTACGCTTACATTCACATTCTCACTAAAAAACTCCATTGAAGCTCAAGCAGAGCTCAGAGCTCTCGATAGGCCATTTCTTGAGGGACTCTTCTGCAAGATCCTTCTCCTCGCATCTGCTTGCTGTGAATCTCCATTGACTTGGGCATCGAAGGGTCTTCCGCAGAGGGCCATCCCGATACTCTCTGCGTGAGGACCGTCTTGCAGGTTCCATCTGAACGAAAGATTGGCGTCTAGATTTGGAGTCACCGCATCCGAGTTGAAGAGCGGATTTCCAAAGCAGCAACTAGTAATACGAACAGTTGATTAAAATTACATAATTCATATAATGTTTCAATAATATGAAATATTTATGCAATGATGAAGAAAGCAATAGACCTACAGCACTAGCCGATAGAAGAACCCAAAAAGGCCTTGTTAAAGGCAAAGCCATCCCTTAAGTAGCTGAAATCATTAGCTCAGCCACCAGCAGCACCAATCTTTTCGGATAAGGTCTCAACTCTCTTGAAACTCTCTTCAACCAGGTCTGAGAAAAACCTAAAAAAGGTCCCTTGGTGACAAATTAAGGCCCCAAAAGCTAAGTTATCTTTGCCACCATGTGATGCAAACTCCTGGTTAGTGCCTTCCATACTGTGATCCCACCCATAAGATAAGAAACCAAGAAAGGAAATTGAAACACTAAGGAAGCATCTAAGGAAAGGCTCAAACAAGAGCCTAAGAGGGGAAAAATATTATAAAGAAAAAATGTTAGGTCTAAAAGTGATATCTAACAATTTATCTGTGTGAAATCTTTCCTCCACATGTCATTCTTATTACAAGCACGACACCGCACATGAACATCCATATTTCCTCTTCTCGCATGCATTGCACATAATATAAATGTAAAGCTAAAAGGAACTTGACGCCTAATGTCCAAATCATGCTACCTGTCAATCTTATGACAAAAGATAAGGTTAAAAATCAACTTAAAAAAGATGTGACGATGAAACATAGATATATAACAAGTAATTGTTTCTTTAGAAACTATGTTCTTGAATAATCTTAATACTCTGGACATGAGAATTTCTACAGCATCCTATGATGCTGGTTATCCAGCTACAGAGATGTATAAAAATTCTGGAACAATTTTCTTTTATTTATATCACACGAACTTCTGTGTCAAATGCAGATAATGCTCTCAGGATTTAGTGCAAATGCACAATCCGATGATTATGCACAAGATGATACATGTTGATTCAAGTTTATAACCAAATAAGTTGCTGCCCAACTACTTGGAAGATCTTTAGCATATGCTACAATGCAACAAAAACTGTAATGGGTGGAGGCAGACAGGTAATGCACCACTTTGCTTGGTGGGAAACATCACTAAGTGATCGATGGGAGTATACAAGAATGTAAAATAAGGTATGATGGAAATACATAATACAAAAGATACTCATCCCAGACAATTATTGAATGCCTGCTTGAATTAAATAGAAAGCATTGCAATATTTTGACTACACATAATGAGTAATAGGCAAACAAAAGCACTTACAACTCTCGAATGATTGCATCTCTTTCATCTGAAGTATGCTCAACAGTACTTTTTATGACTATCTGATTTCAAGTGTGCAGCATGTCTTCCTCCGTTTACCGATTTCTATCCTTTTGGCTATCATCTGTTAGATCCCTGTCATTATCCTGGCTAGCATATCTATCAGAAGATCTTCTCCTTTTGTTCTTGTGGCGTCTCGAGTGTTTTTTCCTTCTTCCTCGAGGTGAACTCTTTTCTAAGCTGGACCTTGAGCGATCACGATACCAGCAATCACTGGAAGAATCAGTATCTGGTGTAGTGCTCCTATGATGATGCCATGAGTGAGTTCTACTTCTTTTGGCCCTATTTTGACCACCAGAATAATCAGTCTCTGGAGTTCTGCTCCTGCTTCGATGATGCCTCAAGTGAGTTCTATTTTTTCTAGCCTGATGTTGATGACTAGAAGAATCAGTATCTGGAGTTTTGGTCCTGCTTCGATGATGCCTGGAATGAGTTCTGCTTTTTTTGGCCCGATGCTGATCAGTGGAATCAGTACATGGAGAACTACTCCTGCTTCTTTGATACTTCGAATGAGATCTACTTATCTTAGCATCATTTTTATCTTTTTCTGCTTGAACTGCACCTTCTTTAACATCAAAAGAACTGCCACTAGCTACTCCGCTCCTTGAACTAATGTTCAAACTATTTTTTGTGGAGGTACCATGCCCTTCCCCATTAATAGGAGAAACTTCTATCTCACATGTTTTAAATGAAGAAGCATTGTTTTTGCCATTTTCTGGTGACCTTGGTTTGGAAGCTGCATCCTTGTTTTCCAAGAGCACTTTGGGCATATCATATGCAGAGGTGGACGTTTCATTAGTTGATGGGATTTTTAGATCCCTGATGGGAACATTGTCTGTTAGGGTTGAACTGTTGGCTTTATATGGTGGGCAGGGCTTATCAGGAGGAACCTCTAGCCCTAGCTCCTTACCCAAAGATTCTAGAAAATCCCCTGCTATCAAACGGTTTAGAGCCGTGTTAGCACCTTCATTCTTCTTCACAGGATCAGCCACTTGGCTGAGACTAGCATCATCCCCATCATCATCAGATTCATCAGAGAAAATAGCCTGCAACCAATAAAGATTAAATAAAGATCATCTCCAACATGAGTGGAGCATTGCAATCAAAGGCATGTACAAAACACATGCACCATTTTAAAGCAACTCATGATGACAAACATGCATCTCAGCAGCTAAAACATCCCAGATGAAAAAGTATGACAGCAAATAAACAAAATATAAGCAGATGTGTTTGTGTTTTATTTTGTTAGATTATAAGAAAGCACCTTATATAGATCAACTGGCCTCTGCACACTTGCAGTGCTTGGCTCAGTGTCAGGCTCATTAGCAGTTGGTTGTTTTTCAATTTCTTGTACTTCTGTTTGAGATATGTGTTTTGAGTCTCTGTTGGCAGAATTAGTTTCTTCAATCTTTGAACTCTTGAGAGATTCTGTCATAAAGACAAGGGTCTCCATCTTGCTTCTGGGTCTTGGCAAGGGTGGTGGCTGCAAATGGAAAGAAGTTATCAAGTTAGATCTGCTTGCAGGAAATGAGAACATGAGATATTCACAAGAGGCATTCACATCTAAGAGCTATGAGATCATGGAGTCATCACAGAAAACTAGATCTACCAATTAAGGCTTACATTAAGCCAAAAAGCAAAAAACTAGAGACCTTCTATTTAACATCTGCACCAGACGGACAAGAAAAAAAATGTGAACAACTAATTTTAAGAAACAGAAAATATACCAAGTTTATTTGTAACATTAACTGTAATGCAGAAAATTTGACATGTTGGTTTTTCTGATTAAGATAGGTCTTGACACTTGACACCAAATGTTAAATAACAGAACTCGCTTTATATGAAATATCTCCAACTGAAGCTGATTGAAGGCTTTCAGCAAGTTCAAGATGAGTTTTATCAGTGAAAGCATTCAGAATAATACCTCTTTTCCTGGTCGTTGTTGAAGGGTGATATAGAACATAATGGCATTCCTTTAAAGAATTGGTCACATATCTTCACCATTTTTTTAAGAGTATTGGCAATAGGACTTTTGGTAGTCCAAAGGAAAAATTACTGTCTCTGGCTATAACTTTTCTTTGAATTAAGCCATATAATTTACCAGTTGCAACAAAGAATGCACAATATAGAGCACCTGGGAGTCAGATTCTTTCAATTTGATCAGCTATCACAAGAGGTGTGCATTAATGGAATGCCCCATGGGACGCCAGGATGTCCCACGGTTTCAAATCTCTAGGGATGCCTCATGGGACGCTGAGATAGGATACTATCCCAAGTGTCAGGACAGGACCATCCTGCTATCATCCAGCATCCCAATGCATCTCACTCCACAAGAAAACCAACACAGCACAATCCTGCAGGATTTAAAACTATGCTGCATAGTGCATTCCCTCCTGTGAATTATACTAGCAAAACGTACTTGAGCCCATTAAATTTTGATAGACCCAACTGCTAGTTCTCACAGCAAAGAACACTAATCAAAACTAAGCAAAAGCATTGTTCATTGTCAAACAGGGATATGGTTCGATTATCATGCACTAGACTGCTGGTGGAGATCAGTGCAATGAACATAGCAATGGTTCATACAAGTGCTCTTGGAGATTTGACAAACCTAATCAGATTTCAGCTTTCTTATTGAAATGACAGCACGAACGGTGGGAAGAACATGATCCAAGACTGAAATATGGAAAAAAGGCAAGATTTAGAATTATCATGTTTCGTTTTAGTAGCAACAATCTTCCACTTGGGGTGTTGTAAATTGTAATTGCTTCAAGCCTTAGTCTTGCACCTACACTCTCAACCAACTTTCCAGTCGAAATATTTCTTTTAGCTTCCATGCATAAAGGAAGCCAACCAAAAAGCTGTACCTCTGAACTTTTGTTATTTACATAATGTGACATCCATGTTCTAAAGTCTAAAGGACGATCATTGAGTTTTGGTTCATAACATCTTCATATTCAGAGGTTTCTCTGGCACTTCTTATTTTCCTGGGATCCTACTACCTCGCTCCAACACCAATTTCCTATTCACCATTCAGCATAGTATGTGATGTGATACCCCACTACCATACATTAGGTATTATACAAGGGGTGTTATGTGTATAAGTTTCTATTGTATGTGTCATGCCATCTACACCACAAAATTGGCTGGTCAATGTTGGCATGTGTGACAACAAGCATTCATAAGTAGGCAAACCACTCAAACCTGTGCATTTTATTCAAGAACATCAATTCCATATTGATACTTCCAAATTATCTATCATATACAAAATTAGGTTCAAATCTGCCATTAGCAGATGGTTATCTATAAAGCAATGTTGGATACACCAAGTTGAAGGCTGTTAATTCAATTATGCAATCCAACACATTAACAGTTCCCAAGATGGAAGCATCCTCCAATGAAGCAGATCTGGACTATATAAATCACCTAAGAAATTATATTTTATGCTGGCAAAACATATATCAACTGACAGATGGATGTAGCACAATAAGGTGCCAAAATGTTAGAAAAACATCCATCAGAACAATCACATCGATATCTGTGATTGTCCATGCACAGACAAGTGTGCACACATACATGGATTAACTGGTAAGCTACCATAGGAATTAATGGGATGCACAACTAATATTCCATTTAATTGATGCCTCTTGTCACTTCATGAAAATAAATTCAGAATTCAAAGATCTATCTAAGTTACTAGAAGGAAAAGGACAACATTCCTCAATCTGCACATAGAAAAACCTCGAAATGAGTCTTGCTAGAGAGGCCAATAGAGAAATCATGTTGAATTAAAAAAAAAAAAAACCTTGCCCTGCCCAATGATAAAAGTAGACAGATTTACCTTCCCCATGAAAGGATCAATGATATCAAATCGCTTGCATAGAATGGGTGAAGGGCGCCACTGAAACTCTTCTCTCTTTGGGTAAAACTTATTCATTTTTTCTTCATCCTGAGAAATTTGATATTTCTGCTTGAATATGGTAAACATACACCATAGATCGTTCTCAAAAGAGAAAAGACATAAGAGCAAACCCACAAGTAACTGCAAACATACCTCTACTCCAGTTGATGGTATAAAGAACTGCTCCCCAAGTGCTGGCAAATCTGTGTGGATTGAAGGAGCACTAGTTTGCATTTTCCATTCACCCTTTTGAATTGCCTCTGCTGCAGCCTCAAAGTCCAGTCTCTCACGGGCACGATCAGCCTCTGACATGATACTACTACCCAATGACTGTGTAGAACGGAGACCACCTTGGTACTTATCTTTAAGAAATAGCTCAAATCTTTCTTGCTTTGCAGGATCATTTTTGAAAGGTTTTGCAGATTCTGATGACTCAACCTGTAGTCCAGACAAGCAATAGTGTAAGATTTATGCTCCTTGAGAAACTAAATTCATGGGATCCAGAAATATGATATTAGACAATTGCTATTGAATAAAATGGTCGAAGGGCAACAGATAGAAAGTTACAACAGATATTGGTTTGGTAAAAGTATCCGAAAGATTGGACTGGAAATGGATGACTTCTTTGAAGGCAGCAGACGAGTCAGATCCATTGGAGCTTCTTTCTAAAGGCCTTTCACCTAGAATTCTTCCACGACCCTCTGCAGTCATTGTTTGGACAGAAGACTTGGATTTTACATCTTCCATCCTTTGCTGATCAACTTTTTTTCGCTTCTCCTCCCACAACTTTCTTGCATAATAACTCTGTCCATTTCCTCCATTAAGAAATGAGAATAATGGATTGGATCTATGCTTCTCCTTTGAGAGATCTTCAAAATGTTTCCCATAACGAGCAACCAAAGTTGCAAGCCCTTCAATTGAGAGTCTCAAAATATTGTCTTCTGGAGGAGGAACCTCTGGAGGAGGTAACTCTGCTAACTTATCTTCCATCTCAAGAGGAGTTTGAAACTTGTGATGTGGCTCAAAATCAGCTGGAATAACAGGAGGATGAAATCTGGAAATCAATTTGAATAGCAAGTCAATACAAGGACACGTGAAGGTGCATACCCAAAATAAATATAGGGCCAAACATGGATGAATGATATCCATTATCTATTAACAAGCTTCTCTCAAGTATTTAGCAAAAGCATGCAATTCATGAAGGTGAAAACAAAAACTGGAAAAAAAAGAAGGCGGGGGGGGGGGGGGGGGGCTACCACAATCACAAAATGTGAGTTTGGGAAGTGTTAAACCTACCTTTCAACTTTGTAGTCAGAAACTGATGCAACTTTAAAACCAGGCAGACCCCCCTGTTTTTTTTCTTCTAGCTTATGCTTATTGTGCCTGATAATTCTAGAAGGCTCAACTTCTTCAACTTCAGTTTGTTCGTAGTCAAAACCTAGAAACAATACTTTTGAAAATAAGACACCACTAAAACAAATCTACAAGGTAGAACAATTTACTAAGTTAAAATGATCTTTACTGAGCCTAGATGCATCATATGCAATCAAGATAACAGGAGCAACGTCATAGAATGTCAACGCGTGCCAATACTCACCTGATGCATAAATATCCTCATCTTCAATATCAAGATCCTCAAGTGCTCCAATTCCAAAGCCTGGTGCATATCTTCCTGCTGATGATTAAGCCCATGATTAAGTTTTAAATCCAATTGACAACATGCTAAAGTATTGTGTTGATAATGAGTAGGCAAACAAAAAACAAGGGGACATTCCTATGTAGTTTCTAATAATGCAGTCAACTCTGAAAAACATATTACAGGCATATAAAGGTATCTTACAATTAGAAGCTAAAAGATTCCCCTTCATTGAAACATCGCTTTTACCACGGCGATCCTTATTTTTCAATTGATGGAATGTTTTCCTCTCTGAAAAAGATGAATTCAATGTCTTAGAGAAATAATCAAGCACAGCAATGGACCACAATAATCAACATGCAGATTCCATTACCTTTAAACTCAGGAGCATGCTTGAAGGGATCATAACCCAATCCATATAAGTCCTGCTTCGGATGTAGCACATACATCTAAAATAAAGGAGGTGCAAGAGAAGATAATGTTTTCTGACTGGCTGTATGAAAAGCAACTAAAATTGATGACAATATAAGAAAAAGTATATGCCAAGAAAATAGTAATAGAAAGTAAACTAAGCATCCCATGTACTAGATATTCACACAGAATGTCTTGCACTACGTATGCATACAAAGAATGTCTTATGACTACAGGAAAATTTAAAAGACCAAGAAGGACCTTGCTTCAATGGTGCAAACCATTGAGAATTATGTAATAGGATACCAATAAAATTATGAAACAGCTTGTACGTTCTCAACATCAATTATTCCAACTTAAAAGGCAAGTATTTTTTAATCTAGTTGGGAATAGTTTGCCCTATTGGAGTATGATCCATCAAGACTAGTTTCCCCTATTGGAGTATGATCCATCAATGTTCAAGCAAAATTTGCACAATTCGCATGCTTCAATTCTAAACAGTGAGAAACTAATGTTGAATCAAATCCAAAGGAAGGATACCTCAAGAGTAATTAAAATTTGACATTTAAGAACTAAATCAGCAATTTCCAGATTCTATACGTACTCTTGTACAATTAAACACAAAATATGCTTCACAAATTAATGTATAGAGGCCTGTCCTAAAGCCTCGAGTTGGGGGCCAAAAAGCTAATAAGAAATGAAATAAAACAGACAAAATGGATAGGCAAGAATAACAATAGGGGCTGCCCTAAAGTAATAATAGCAGCAAGATAAGCTGAGGCTGGCCAGTGGGAAGAATAAAAGATGGTGTGAATTCAGCAAACAAGACATCTTCACCAGACCCCCCCTCTCTCTGTTCTTTTTTCTTTTTTCTTTTTTCCTTCTCTTTCTTCTCTTTGTGTTACTTTCTTTTCGCTTCCTTTCCTTTTCACCTGCTCCCATACTTTCTGTTATGTCAAGAACCTTTCTTCACAGCCTCCCTAGACATGAGTGAGAAAGAAAACTTTAAATGCCCCAATGTTCCCTCCTCTGGTAAGGGTAGACCCCCATATGATTGAGTTCCCTCCTCCGGTAATCCCATCTGATTGAGTTAGAGAAATCGTGGGCACATGTGGCTTAAACAATGTACTTCCACTAAGAAAGACCATGAATAAGTCAGTTCAGGCCCATTTTTACACCCTAAACTCACAATTAGGCCCTTAAAAAGAAGACCCTAAATCAATTCACTAAGACTCTAAAACAGCCAAAAACATCCTCTCTCTCTCTCTCTCCCCCCCCCCCCCCCCCCCCCTCCATCCATCCATCTCTATATTTCTCTAACAAATAGACCACTGTCTGCATCAATCACTCATGGTTTCTAAAGCCCGTAAAAAACCCATGCAAGAAGGAGATAGCATAAGTATTTGAATACAAGGTACAAGCATCAGTAAGCTAGAAGTAAAGAGCAGTTACCAAAAAAAAACTGGCAATCCCAAAGATGCCAGATTATTCAAACTAAAAAACCCAACTCAAATACTATTTTCCTAATATAGAGAACACAGAACTGATTAATAAGAGATGTGTCAAATTACTCACTCGTGTATTTTGAGAAGCATAAGTGCCATCTTTGCATTTTTCAGTATATTCTTCAGAGTCAGACATATGTGATTCCATTTGAGCAGGTTCCAGTCCTCCCTCATTACCAGAAAAGGCCAGGAATGCTTTTCTAGCTTCTCTGCGTGCTTTTAAAAGCAACAAACACTTAGATCAGATGCACAGTTAAATTCCAACACTTACTAAAATATTGCAAGAACAAAAGAAATTACCAACAAAATTTTAATCAACAAAAGTGATAGCCTGATGATGCCCTAATGGAAGAATCTGTTTTCAAACATTAATCTTTTTACAAATTATATGAATTGATACCAACACCAAGATGCATAACATCTTGGAACATTATTGCAAAATCTTTCAAAGCCTTGAGAAATGAATTCCTGCTTCGAGAGTGGGCCTTCAATTTTTTAAACTAGCCTCAGGACCTTTGAGAAAAAGGAATCAATAAAACACCATTACCCCTCCCTCTCCCCCAAACCTTCCAATAAAAAAAAAAGAACTATAAAATCAAAGAAAGTAAGAACAGAAGGAATGGAGTTTTTGAGTTAGATGCTACTATCTTAAATTTCAAGAATGAACAACAATTTTATATATATATATAAAGTTTTACATAATCAGGATTTTGCGGATTTTGCACCATATTTATAGAATGCTTCTTAATTTTGCTTCAAAGATATGCCACAAAGAAGTTCCCTTACAAGCTGAAAGCAACTGGTCTAATGATTCCATGGGGGGAAAAAGACAACTGTATCACATCACTGTGATTATCAAGACCACATGTAAAACTCACTATGTTAAGATATTGGATCTCTAATAGACATTTCTTATATATATGTTTAGTAAAATTAAATCATAAGTTGTAAGATAATTGAAATAGCTACCAAAAACTGACCAGAAAAAATAAAATGTCAGCAAAATAAGACGTAAGACCAGACCACAAATAATAACAGTAATAAAATTCCTTTAAAAGGTAACAATTTTTTTGGTACAAACAGATTTTGTTAATTATCAAAATTTTGATTAAATAAGGACTAGTGACAGCTATCAAGAATCAACTACCACTACCTAGTCAAGTCAATCTGGTATCTAGGCATGCTGCAACAAACCCAAGTGTTTTGAGCACCATAAAATCCCACAGTACCCAATGCAAAAATATTTGAAGAATAGCAAATGATTTAATATCAAGCACATAATAATGCAGGGTCTAAGTATGTTCAGAGACATGAATGGCACCAAAATAGCTAATGCTGCAAGGCTTCTGAAAAACATACCATATAAGGAATCAGTAAGTGTTTCCTTGATAGA
Source organism: Calamus simplicifolius (assembly GCA_900491605.1). Lineage (NCBI taxonomy): Eukaryota > Viridiplantae > Streptophyta > Magnoliopsida > Arecales > Arecaceae > Calamus > Calamus simplicifolius. Next base: position 347,685 of record UESW01001559.1, on the reverse strand, counting down.
ATGACCATGGCGCCATCCCATTTTCTGCAATAACTTTATACCTATAGAAAATTAAGATCGAAATGTAATGGTACCAAAGTAGAAAATTTTGGGCCAGAAAAATATGGTTACTGAATCAAATTTTACATAAAAAAACAAACCAATAGAATTTGCTGCAGGAAGAACTATTTCATCAGGAACAGGTCCAGGAATAGCTGAAGGTCTGCAATGAAAAAAAAAAATGCATGATTACATTTCTAAGGATGCCAAACAATGCTACATCCAGCAATGTTTCATGCCACAACTGGGTTGATCGTCCTTCAACATTAACATCGCAGCCTTCATCCCGAACTAGTTAGGGTTGGCTACACGAATCCTTTTTCTAATTATAAATCACACATCCAGTTATAAATCAATTCAACTGAATTAAGATTTTTCAATTAAGATAAATAAATTCTCTCTGGCATTATAAAAGAGGAGCAATACAACTTATGGTAAGTTAAGGTAGGGGCACAAACGAGCCAAATTGAGCTGAGCACCAGGCTGCTTAGGCTCAACTCAGAACCAAACAAGCTGCTTGAGCTCAGCTCAAACCCAAGCCAAGCTCCACACAACGTATTCAAACTTGGCTGGTTTAAGCCTAGAGCCGAGCTTTAGCCAAGCTAAGCCAAGCTTTCCCATTATATCTGAACAATACTGGTGTCCAGATTTAACTCGTTTATGAGCCGAGCTCTGAGATGTGTTTGACCTCAGCTCATTTCTTAGTGGTGTCGAGAGCTCAAACAAAGTCTTAGTAAACTGAGCCCGAGCTGCACATGAGCAGCCTGGTTCATTTGCACCCCTAAGTTAAGGTACAATTTGGCACATTTCCAATTTTCAGTCTTTTAAAAATTGAAACCTAGTTTCTATTCTTTCTTTTTGGAAACTGGAAACCTGATACCTATTTGATGGTTGCTCAAATTGCATTAGGCAGCAATTGTGATGGCAGTGGCAGAAGCAGCAACTATGGTGGCGCCAGAAGTGATAGGAGCTGATAGGGGCAGCAAGGGCTATAGGGGCCAACAAGGTAGGGGCAGCAGCTGGTGGGGGTGGTGCTAGCAAAGCAGCAACAATGGAGGCAACAAAGGCAGCAGTGGTGGTCATGGATGGTTTTAATTTTCAAAAAAAAAGAAAAAAAAAAAGAAGCCTAAATTTCCAGTTCACAATTTATAGAAACTGGGATATCAAATCTCAAAAAAAAAAAAGGAAGAAGAAATAAAGTTACCAAAAATTTGGTTTCCATTTTTTTTCAAAAAAAAAAAGGAAGAAGAAATAAAGTTACCGATTTGGTTTCCATTTTAAAAAAAAAATGGAAACCAAAACCAGAAGTGATGCCAACATAGGGCCTACATTATGCTGAAAATTCGTTATAAATGCCATTTCCAACTTAAGGTTACATTGGTAGTTGGTAATCTATCTAGATTATCGGTAATTTAAATTGAGCCCACCAGATAACTATGTTTAGTGTATATTGTTAATGGTAAACTATCTTGCAGTAGTAATATGGATTACTTCTCATGAGGCAATCCAGATTACCTCAGAAGGAGGTGGTTATCCGAAGATATTGTAATCAGATAATTTTTTAACAAAATTGCCCATGTCCTTTTCTCTTTCGTGAAAACAAAATCATCCCCTTCTTTTCCGTGAAAACAAAATCATCCCTTCCAAACGCTACTTCGTTTATTACTGTTCAGATTGTTGCTGAATTGTTTATATTGCTTATTACTGTTCAGTTTATTATTAGATTATATGTTAGTAATTTATTATGTATGCTGCATATTTAGATCCTTTATGTTCCATTTTGTTATATGTAGAGTGCCATTTTCTTAATTTGAGGATCATCAAATTTAGGCATTGTCATTTATAAATGCAATTTTTTTTCAAACCAAATATATAATAGTATTAATTTTTTAATAGATTTGATTTAGGGGTATTTTGCGAATTTGATATTATATGACTGGCAATCTGTTTGTCATACCAAACACATCAATCAATATTACTATAATATTACCTGCATATACCAAACACAGTAATCAACATTATTGATAATCTATCCAGTGGTAATCTATCTTGTAGGCAATCCATATTACCATTCAGGATTACCTAGCGATGCACCAAACGCAACCTAAGTGAAAAGAAATTTTCAACTTACCCTATATCATATCTGCATTTTATAATAGCATCAAACAGAGACAGCCCATGTAGGTCTACTTTAACTTTGCAAGTTTTGATATCAAAATAAATGCCAACCCCAAGCCCAAAGGAGGTAAGTGAATGACACATGTAGATGGAAGATTGTTGAAAGAAAAAATAATGAAGCATTTGGATAGCAAAAGTAGAGAAACTTGGACAAAAATGCAAAAACGAGAGACAAAAGCACTAGATTACAAACGACCTATGAGGGAAATATAAAGCAGCAATTATGAATAGAAAAATGAACCATGCATCATAGTCATGATACATCCCTTTTTTTGGTCCACACACACACACACACACACTCTCTCTCTCTCTCTCTCTCTCTCTCTCTCTCTCTCTCTCTCTCTTTTAGCACTATTTTGTTTTCATTTTTTAAGGTAAATAATTAATCATTGGAGCTCTAATAGGGTTTGCAGGTTGGCGATCGATCTATATAAAAATAAATACATGGGTATGGTCTATTTTTTCAACCCTAAAAAAATGTCAAGTTTGGATTAAGGGTTTTTCGATCTGACCTGAACCCCACCAAAATCCAACCCATTTTCACTCTAGTCAATATCAGTATGAAAAGTTAGAAAGGAGGTTAGATAAGACTTAAGAGGGAAGAAGAAAGACATAAAAGGATAGCAGGAGAGCTTGAAATACAAGGGAAAAGAATACCACAATTAGAGGAGAGAATAGAAAGGAAAGAAGATAGGAGAGAGGAGAAAGATAGGGTGGAGGGAAGGAGAGAGAAACTACTAGTAGAAAAGGCAGTTTGGAAGAAATTGCTGAAGTTGATTTTTATGCAGTTGGCCCCAAATTGAATAATTGTTTGAGACAGGATTTGTTTGATCTAAGTTTATGAGCAGCATGCTACAATGACATTACATCAAGCTTAAATTTTGTTGCATTTAGACAAGTGTACTATGCTTGAGGGTTGAAATGACCTCTTCTGTTGTTCCTTCTCAGCCTGTTTACGGGCAAATTCCGCAGCAGTAAATCCGAAGGTATCAAATTGCAGGGATGTCTCCAACGCATGCCCTCCCATACCCTGAATGTCATAAGCACAATGATTGGAACTTAGGTGAAATCAGAATCATGATCTTTTGTTCAAATGAAAATAACAGTGATTTTATCCAATACTAATCAATGCCAGCTAAGGCAATAAATTATATATCTTTCTGGAAAAGAAAGTAACATTGATAATATTTTATCCACAACAGCACTTTCAGGCATGATAACCCAATCAAAATGGATCCCTTCGTTTATCTAATATTTTCAGAATATCTGTCACATCAAGGCACCCTAAAACCATACTAATACAGCTAAAATAGACACCTGAACCTTAAGTTATTAGTTTTCCACAATTATAACCAATAATAAAAGATTACAATACATGTTTGAACCTAGAGGCTAAAGGATTTAAAGGATACAGCAAAGTGATATATAATGCAAATGACAAAAGGACCAAAGGCTTTTGGTTTTTAATAGCATGTGAGGTAAAATCAAATGAATGATTCAGTCCCTACTAAAAGTGTGTGTAAACTTTACCCATCTTCAATTAATGTATGAGAGCAAACAAGAAATAACAAGAAAAATTTTAACCATGGTTTAAAGTCTCAACGGGATGTTCCATGGAAAGTCGAGACTGGTTACTGTCCCAAGCATCAAGAAAGGACTATCCCACCATTATCCTAGCATCCAAGCAGTGCATCCTGCGACATCCTTCATCTCAAATATTGGGAGGCACATCTCCTTGCATGAAAAAATCAGGATGACTTTATTCCATGAAATTTAAAACCTTGATTCTAATTAATATAATCATATACGCTTTTTTTCTACTTTGCTCAACTTGGGAGTATGAATTATCCCACAATCGATGAGGTACTTCTAAACGAGATGAACACAGATGATGTCAATGAAGTACCAGTATAACAAGAGTAATGAGTCTTTTAAAGTTTGTGGCTAATGATAATGGAAAATATTGTTTCTAATTTTAACAAGTTCTCTTGATATACAAAAAGAAATAACTATTTCTGTAGGATTTTAAAGATTGTAGTCAAGGTTTCCAAAACCAAAAATCTCATCCATCTCGCTAGGTGGTCAGTATCACAACAGGCTAGTACCTTCATTTATCCTGGCCAAAAAGAACACAGTTGGTATTTTAGAAAAAAAGATATTGGAATTTCAGTAAATGCAACAAATGCAAAATTAGCGAACACATCAAGACATTAACTTGAATATTTAATAATAAAAAAGATATTTTAAGATCTTTAAAGATTGAATAGGAAGTCTGGCCGATATTTTAATATGGTATCAGCTGATATTGGTTTATATCAGCCAAGGTAATAATGACTGAGATACAAGTTATATCTTATCACTGAGTGCCCAGCACCAATGCAAACCAATATCTTGGCCAAGGTCTCTGCCAAGATGAAAACCCTGAAATGTAAAAGTTATTAAACAAGGGACAAAAAAAAATGTCACAAAAAATACCTTAATATCATCTTCATCTAGAAAATTATATGTTCTGCTGTTTCACTTCGGCTCTATTTTTGCGTGATGATGTAAATGTCTGTGGAGTCCATCCTGCAATTAGTTTCTACCAGATTCATCAGACTGTGGCCTAGTTTCACTCATAAAACGATTTTCAGTAATTCTTAAAAAACGAACCCTCTTTTGAACCAACAGTATTGTAGTAGCCAGCAGAAAAGCCTCCAGTGAAAGCACCATGAAGTCTTCTGCGACCTTCCTCATCTCTGACCTGAATTTTGAGTATTCCAATTAGTAATTCAGGAAGAAAGAAATAGAGAATATTTGTGAGGAAAAATGATACTAGTAAAACACATTCACACAGAAAAGGAAAGCATGCAACATTCCATGTCTACCAATTCTATCATAAGCATCACGAGCTAGGGAAAAAAATTTACAGAACTGGGACTCATTAAGAATAACAATTAACATGAAATTTTGCAAGGAAGGGATATTCTAACAATTAAGATGTAGGATCCATTGAGGTAGTTAGGATCAATATAGGATGATATCTCAAAGTATAGAAACATAAGAAGCTATCATACACAAGAGATCCTCAATTTATCCTATACAATTGAAAATTTCATGCAGCATACAGTACATATCATCTCCCAACAGTATCCTAATAATAAAGATCTCGGTGGTGCCAGCTTATTGCTTAAAAAAGAAGAAGAACAGGAGAATGATACAAGCTAGACTTTTAAGAAGCCATATGGTGGTCATCCATCCAAACCAGCTGGTTCTTCTTAGATCCTAAACAAATTGATTTCCTCCTTAAAAAGTTATTGTTTGATCTTTCCTCCCCATCTAGCCACCTCAAACTCTTTTATCATTTGAAAATATGTCCAAACCTTTCCTAACATATCAAGATATTATGCACTAGAAAAATTATATCAATAAAGATATCCAGCTTAGACAAAAATAAATGGAAACAAGGACATTGGATTGCTTTAATTCCAAGTTGGATGCAAATAGTGTTTGAAATAAAGGATTTTGGAGTACTTTGATGACTAATTGGACACAAACAAAGTTTTAATTGCAAATCAGATCTTTACAGCAAAAAATAGAGATAATTGACATGTTTAAAAGTTAATCAAAATTTCTAGTGGGGTTTTTAAACCAAGTGTCAAATTTACAAGTTGTCCAAATTTTGCGGCATTGCTTGCCATCAATAAAAAATGAACTGGTAAATGTAATAGAGACAGATAAAATATTCATCATGGGGCAACCAGGGTAGGGAAGTACAAACAGATCTAAGGATAGACTTCAAGTTTTTAGGGTCTTGGGATATGATTATACTGGTGGATAAGGTCAAATTCTCAGATAGCTATTGAAGAATTGTACTATTGTCAAGTCTTGACAACTGATACCCAAGGGTCTTGATAAAGTCATCACCAAGAAGAAGTGTCCTTTCTTTAAAGAAGAGATGTTTCTATAGACCAAGCGTTACATCTCTCGCATATACAATATGTAGAGGACCGCCAGTATTGTTCCACCAGTTTCTTAAGCTACCCATTATGCTTCTTACAAATAAAAGCTAAAGATAACCTCTTCTAACACCCCTTAGGTGTTGATTCATCACCACCATTTAAGCCTACTCTCAATGGAATAGGGTCAAATATGGAACATGTTTCTAGGTCAAGAAAGCTCTGTAGAGAAATCAAGTACATTTTGCAGACCAGTTGTTAACTTTAGGTCATCCCTATAAAATGATTGTCAAGATCCTTACACTGGCAAAAGAGAGGTCTGTTCTGAAACCCAAAAGGCTGGCAAGAATGTAGGAAGATCTGCCTCACTGATAATAAGTTAAGCTTACGAAACTTTCTTGTTTCTCTTAAAGATTCCCCCAATCTTTGTAAAAGTCTAAACGAAGAGGTCAGATGATGAGGCTTCACACAAGGAATTGAGTTTCTCTAAACGAACAAAACTATAAGCCTATTAACTAGTTGAGCTGAAACACAATTCATGGTGTATTGGGGTGTGACAAAAAATTCAAAAATAAAAATGAGTGCATCCGTCCAGTCGAGTGAAGCCCCCAGATCACAATTTAAATGCATTAATCTAGAACCTCCACGTAGTCATCCAACTGATAATTTCAGTGCACATCCAGTTGGAATTCTAGAGCCATCTGATCACTAATTTTGTAAGCAAAAAATCATTTCACAATCATTCTTCTAGTAGGTTAAAAACCCATCAGGCAATGATCATGAGAAAATGAAGTCATTCAAAATTTCCCCATGCTGTGCAGAAATCAACTAGCTGCCTGGAGATTGTTCCAGGAATTAATAAATTCAAAAAGAATATATATTTTGCCCCGCGGTTAAGCAATCTATTCAACTTCCATTCGAATAAATCTAATAAAACCCTATCAAATCTCTGACAAAGGATCTATAAGTCGAATTTTGAACTAAATTTAAGAGCAGAGAAATAAAGACAGAAAGGGAAAAAGGAACCAAATATAAAAAGGGATTCTCAGAGAAGGAGCGGGGATGACCTCTTGCTTCCATAGGGGAAGGGCCCTGAGCTGGCCGGCGTCGGCGACGGCTTTCCTCTTCCGCGCCGACGTCTCCTCCTCCCGCTCGATCGGCGTGCCATAGAACACGTAATCGTCCTCGTCCTCGTCCATCGCCCCCAATAGCCCTATCCTCGGATCGAAAACTCAATCAAAAACCGTAGAACACGCAGTTCTCCTCCCCGTAAAAGAGGGGCGAGGGTGGGGGGAGAGAGCGAGAGAGAGAGCGAGCGAGCGAGGAACGGAACCGGAGGCCGGTTGCATCGGGTATCCCGGGGCGGGGCGAAGCATATGGGTCCTGGGCCAAACATCCGAAAAGATTGGTTTGTCAGCCAGCCCAAGCCCGATCGGTGGCAATAAACAGGCCGCCGACCCACTGGGCCCAGTACATAAACTAGGCATCTCCAAAACTAAGCTTCGAGAAATAACGGTAACAATTTCAACCTATAATACGAATATCTATCCATTCTATCTTGTTTAAAATAAAAATTTTTCATCTTTTGCCAAAAAAAAAAAAAAGGGATAGAGATAGGAATTAATTTTATCCTCATCTTATTGGCCTTATATAGTACTCTCATATTTTTTTGTTTACAAAATTATTCTTATAATTTTTACTAACTCAAATATGTTATTTAAAGAGAGATCAGCGGCATGAGGATGGAGCAGGATGAGGATCTATTTTTTCCCATGGATCAGGATATATATATATATATATATATATATATATATATATATGGGAATGGAGATTATTTTGTTTGGGAAGGATGGAATAGAAACAAAGATTAAGGTCTCCAATCTCGCCCTACTCTATTGCTGTCCAAGAAAGCATATTTTAAGAAAATAAAAGTAAATGTGAAAAAAAAAGGTAGTGAACAAATTCAAGCTGATGAATTTGAGAAATGGCTTGATTTATTTCATAGCATATCCTATGAATTCTATTTACAAAATAAATATATCCTTCCATTGCTCCGTCAACTTCTATGCTTCATTTAGAATTATACAATTCTCTGGATCAGTTGAGAAAATGAAAGGTTTTGAAGTTACTTGTAAGCTTTGCAAATCTCCTGTTAGCATCTGAATTACCCTTGTCATCAAGGGATGATCCATTGGATTCCACCGTTTGCACCACATTGCCGTAATGGCCAGCTTTTTCACATCTCTTCTTCTCTCACGTTCATCTCCATATGCAATTGTGACACCCATGTTTAGTTCCACGTTAAATGAAAAAAAATGTATTATATATTTATAACTCAAATCATTTGCTATCCATTAATTTTACTTGAATTTTTGAACACGTGATTTTGGTTGAACTAGTGGATGGACTTAGCGTTACAAGCAAAAGTTAGTGGGGCATGAGAAAAGAGCGATAACCTTATAATATAAGTTGATGGGGCATGAGAAAAGAGCGATACTTTATAATATAATATAAGGAAGATTGCGATATATACTTATGGCTCAAGTGAGCCACATGATTTCAGCCTACTAACGAAGTTGATTGAGCTAATGGATGAGCTTGGGGCATTACACTAATTCTAAATCAAAATAAACTTTATTCTTGATATGGTTGATAGCGCCATGTAAGCGTTAACGGTAGACCTGACTGACGACGGAACTCAAGATAGGTGGCCCTTGGTGACCCCGCCTCTCCAAGGCGGCCCTCGGTGGCCCTGTTCTCCAAAATCAGCCCCAACACTGGCTGCAACACTATCCCCTATGTCAACCCCTGGATGGGCTGTGGTGCCTACATGGCCCCGCGTGGGTTAGCCGCGCCCGTTGCTTTTCCTATGCGCCCGATGGAACCAAGCCCACCTACTATTTGACTCGCGTGTCCGACAAAACCCGACCCACCAACTACCTCTGAACTTACGTAATTGTTAGTGTATGCCCTAGATCCAATTAGATTGAATGATATACATTCTATGAATACAAATCAAATAAAATGGTTTCTTTATCTATCCAGATGTCTTTTATTTGATATATTTGTCTGTGAGATAAAGTCCAAAAGAATGTGAACCGTGCATATGAATTTGTAATAGAGATTACAAATTGTGAGATTCAAATTGCACGTTATGGTTCGATTCTTTAAACTTCCCTAGTCGATGTGTAGATGGGACTGGACACCATCGAACACCGTGAGACTAGCACACATTGCATATCCTCACCCTTGGGGTGAGCAGCTGATTTCACAAGCTGAAGTATGAAGATACTTGGATAGGTGTGTGGATGCTCGTTATTGTAACGATGCATTGGATGACCCGTACAGAGATCCCATATGGATATTCTATATAGTGTCGATGGTTGATCTCTAATGACGGTGGTGTGAGTGATCCTTTGACTTGAGATCTTCATTGCATCTCATGTGTGGAATGTCATGCTTTGACGACATCCAAACGTCGCTCTAGCCACGGGTGGCAAATATGGTGTCGATTGGGTATGACATGAAGCACATGAAGATGGTGTTTGATCAAGACAGGATTCGTCTCCCTTGATAGAAAGGGTTATATCCCACGGCCACTTGATGGATTAAATTGATTGTTAAATCCTTGCAAGGTTGAGTTGGAATTCAAATGGTTTCGAAGTTCTAATTCATATGAGTCAATTTTTTCTGAGATCAAGTAAACAAAGATCAATTACAGGGTTGACACATTCCATACCACTGATTGATCTGGGATATGTGACGAAAGGATTTGATCATACGGTAACCGTTCATGGACAGGTGTTGATGGTCACGTCAACAAAACCTTTAGCAGTTGGGTGGTCATGATGCTTTGCTAGAGGCCTCTCATGATCTATAATCATGTTGTTGAATTAGACAAAGAGTTGTCCAATCATTCCTAGGGTCTATGATTAGGACATGATTATTGCCAACATGTTAAAGGGCCTAATGGGTCACACGCATTAAGGAGAATTTGGATGAATTAAAATGAGAATTAAATTAGATTTAATTCAGATAAGATGATCAATTAAATAATTGGGTGAGACCCAATTTAAAGATATAGTAGAAGGAATGTTAAGGAGAAATTATTTGTGCATATGATGAACAAATAATTGGATACCCAAATATGACTTGATCCATGTGATGGATGGCTCTGATTATTCGGGTATGGATGGTCAATCTCAGCCATGTGAAGATGGAATCATGCCCATGGGATGAGGCATGATGAATCTCTACGGTTTGATGATGAACACGTACAAATTGGGGCATGTAGTTATGAGATAACCAACTCCTAATTTCAAAGGCTGAGATTGTGACACTTGGATTAACGTTACCATGAGAATGAGAGTTTCTTCTGTTTCCTTGGATTAATGTTACCATGATGTTACCATGAAAATGAGAGTTTTTTCTGTTTCTTTGGATTAACGTTACCATGACGTTACCATGAAAAGAGGTCTCTTCTTCTCCCTTGGAACGTTTCTTTTCACCCTATAAATATGGTTCTTCCTACTAGGAAGGCAGAGCATGAGAAGAAAAGATTAGACTTTCTTCAAAGATATCTTCTATAAGGGGATTCAAGAGGCGCTAGCACCCCTCTCTCTCTCCCATGGTGTCATCTTCATACCTTGGAGGTCTTCATCCTTTTCTCTGCGTGGATCACCGTTAGAGGCCAGACACATGGACGGCTAGTGGCAGGGATTAACCGGCTTCATCCTCATCTACATCGATAAAGGACTTAGGTATGAATAAAATTAGATTTTATTTGAGATATAATGAATTTGTTCCTAAGGATCCTGGGCATCTGGAATTTTATATTATATCTTCCGCAATATTTATATGAATTTGATTCATATCTTGTATACATAATTCCCATCAGTGGTATCAGAGCCCCCTTAGGCTACAGATTCATTAATCTGATAGGATACTTGAGTCAATATGATTGATAATATGATGCTTAAAATCATGAAGAGTTTTCATATGTTGATAATAAATCTAAAATATAATAAAATATTTATTATTTGATGATAAACAATATTATTTAGATTTATGCATATTCATTATCATGTTCAAATAGAGTACTTTGATATATATAGAGGAAAAGGTTTATTATATGATAATAAATAATAATTAATCATATATGTGTCATGTTAAAATAGTAATTATTTATGCATGATAGATACTATATGCTGAAATCCTAGAAATCATTTAGGATTTAATTTTAGCATGATGAATGATATGATTAAGATATGATATTCTTATGATAATGAATATTGAAAACTTTAGGGTTTGTTAGAGACATTAGGATTTACATGGGATGTGAAACCGACATGTCATAACATGTAATTAAATGATAAGAAAATTTAAAATTTGAATTAAGAACTCTTATCATAACACCCTAGCTAGATCACTATCTATAGTTATCATAAAATTTAATAGATGATAAAGATTTAGGAAACTTAGACTTAACCATGTCATTGTTTGATCCTATGATCCCATAATTGATCTAATCAATTGGGCTTAACTACATTGGTGTCTAGAAAGGTTTGATCATGGTTTTTAATTGCTCCGTTCGCTGCCTGGGAAAACCCATTCAATGGGATCGAAGGGTATGCTAAATAGGACCCCATTGATCAGCTGATCTGGCCATTGTTAAGGAAAGCTCTTAATTGATTAAATCAATTAAGGTTGATCAGGATGGTAGCAATTGATTTGGTCACATGATTAGGGTTCCTAAATTAGATAGTGATCAGGATCCTAATTTGATTAGGAGTCCCAATCATAGATTGGATCTTATGAAATTAAGGTTAATTGAGATTAATCTAAAATTTACATATAGGATATGTAACCTAGCATAGTACAAATGTTGTAGATGTAGATGGGACCTATATGCGCTAAATCCCTCCACGAATATTAAGTCATAAGCCTTCCATTGTTCACATGATACAAAATCATTAGGTCATGAGATTTGTCGTGCCAAAGCCGAGGTCGAGTGTACTATGAGGAGTTGATTGTGGAACAATGGGTTGACTTAACTAGATTAGCTGGCATAATTGGCCAAAGTCAGGGTCAGTCTAATCTAGAGGCAAACTTTAGGGTGATCACATATGGATGTGATTGACAAGGCAATGTCCCCTAAATGATCTAGGAGTCACATTAGATGTGATTGATGATAATCTACCAAATTTGGCTTACGAGATTTGTTGTGCCAAAGCCAAGGTCAAGGTAATTCAAATGAGGATCCTAGCCCACTAAAAAAATTGAATGCCAATTTCTCGAGATTAATAGAGAGGGCTATTAACCTTGATAAAATAGTGGGAGAAACTAACTTAATTAAAAATCTAGAATTACCATATTAAGTTGGTGATTAGTATTCATAGTAATTGACTCGTTCTAATTTTATGTAGGTTATCAGAGAAACCATGAGTGTAAACATCAACCTAAGGAATATTTTAGAATCCAACAAATTGACTGGACTCAACTTCCCTGATTGGCTAAGGAATGTAAGGATCGTTCTTCGATCTGAGAAAATTCTTTTTGTCCTAGATGAGGTTGCACCGGAGGTCCCACCAGCGGATGCTCCGACTGAGGTTCATGTGGCATACAACCGGTATAAAGATGCTGAAGATATGGCCACATGTTTGATGTTGGCCTCAATGTCACCTGATCTTCAGAAACAGCATGAGCATATGAATGCTCAGGAGATTTTGATGCACTTGCAAGAGTTGTTTGGTGCACAGTCTCGATATGAGAGGTTTCAAACTTCTAAAGAGTTGTTTCAGTGCAAAATGACTGAGGATTCATCAGTGGGTGCCCACGTACTGAAAATGATCAATTTGATTGAAAAGTTGGCACGATTGGGTTTTGTGATGGATCATGAACTAAGTGTTGACTTGGTTCTACAGTCATTACCTCCCAGCTATTCGCAGTTTGTTCTTAATTTCAACATGAACAAGCTAGAGACATCTCTACCTGAGCTCGCGAATATGCTGATGAATGCCGAGCCCAACATTAAGAAAGAAAAGGGGCAGGTTATGGTCGTGGAGTCTTCTGGCGCTCGTAAGAAGCGGCCAAAGAAGAATAAGGTCCAAAAGGCCAAGGCGACTAAACCAAATAAGGGCATTAAGAAAAACAAAGTAGCCAAGGGAAGTGTCACTTCTGTGGCAAGGAAGGGCACTGGAAGCGAAACTGCAAGGCTTATCTGGCTAGCCTGAAAGAAAAGAAACATACAGATGCTTCTACATCAGGTATATTTATGATTGAGATGTTTTCTTCTGTTACTTCTTATTCCACTTGGGTATTGGATACCGTTGTGGATCTCATATTTGTATTAATATGCAGATGATAAGAAGCAGTAGAAAGCTTGAAAAAGATGAAGTGATCCTACGCATGGGAAATGGAGCAAAGGTTGCTGCTTTAGCTATAGGATCTTTCTTTATCTTTGCCCACTGGGCTTGTAATGGAGCTTAATAATTGTTACTATGTTCCAAACATAACAAAGAACATTATTTCGTTTCATGTCTGTAAATGATGGATATACATTTGAAATTGAAATAAAGGAAATTTCAATTTTTAAAAATGAAATGTTCTTTGGTTCTGCTGAAATGTTCAACGGGATTTATGTTTTGAATTTACAATGCCCTATTCTCAATGTAGAAACTAAGAAATTAAAATCAAATAATTCTAAGAACTCATTCCTATGGCACTGTCGTTTAGGCCATGTAAATGAAACAGCGTTTAACCAAGTTACATAAGGATGGCTACTTGGGCTCATTCGATTGGGAATCGTTTGAGGAATGTGAGTCATGCTTACTTGGCAAAATGACTAAGTCATCCTTTACTAAAAAGGGTGAGCGAGCAACTGAATGTTTAGGACTAGTACATTCGGATGTATGTGGTCCTATCAATATTCAAGCAATAGGAGGTTTTTCTTACTTCATCACATTATAGATGACCATAGCAGGTATGGTTATGTATATCTGATGAAGCACAAATCTGAAGCCTTTGAAAAGTTCAAAGAATTCAGATCCGAGGTAGAAAAACAAAGTGGCAAAAGTATTAAGATACTTCGATCAGATCGAGGTGGGGAATACTTAAGCCATGAGTTCTTAGAATATTTGAAGGAGAATGGATTCTTTCTCAGTGGACTCCTCCTGGTACGCCACAGCATAATGGTGTATCAGAAAGGAGAAATCGCACATTATTAGATATGGTGCGATCAATGATGAGCCTTGCAAATCTTCAAAAATGTTTTGGGGTTATGCCCTACACACAGCCAAATACACTCTAAACCGAGTTCCATCTAAGTCGGTCAGTTCCACTCCCTATGAGATATGGTGTGGAAAGAAACCAACCCTTAGTCATCTAAGGATTTGGGGTTGCTACGCTTATGTAAAGCGTAATGAGTCAGACAAGCTTGGAAGCTAGATCTGATAAGTATAATTTTGTGGGATATCCTAAAGAAACAAAAGGATACTACTTCTACCATCCACTCGAGCAAAAGGTGTTTGTCTCAAGGCATGCCATATTCCTAGAGAATGAGATTTTTCTAAGAAATGGAGTGGAGAAATATTGAGATTAGTGAAACTCAAGAACCACAAATTGACACAGACCGATTAGATGACATGGAGCAAATGTCAAATGCAGTGGGAGTTGAGCAGGAGACTCAACTCACATTCAGGCAACATTTACGTGAGCCTCTATCAGAAATGATGGAGCCACGGGTAGCTCCAAGTATACATGAGCTACGTAGGTTTAGTAGATGGATTGAAAGCCGATGATCGAGCATCATCAATTCTGATTTCCAATCCCAGGATTCACGTTCTTTCTACCACCCACTATTTCCAATGTCAGCATTTGAAAACCATAAACATCGGGCTTAAAAGAATTGTTCCAGCAAAATATTATGAGGCTTGATGGCAACGCCTGCTTTTCACATTTTTAGTTTAGTGGTTCATCACTGATTTTAGCCTCTCTGAAATCATTTTAGATGTCACTAGCATAAGTCTGATATTATTCTACAATTTTTATAATGTTTTTTTGGTAAAGTTACTAATATTTTATTTGATACTTATTATTTTATTATTTTTATTTTGTAATAAATATATAGTATTACTAACTATTTTTTAGAATATAGGGAAAGTAAAAAGTTTGTAAATATGATTTTATTAACAGAAATAAAACTCAAAAAATATTGAAAATAAATTTTATATTTTTATTGTTTAACTTTGGTTATGAACCTAAACTCAAATTAGATGGTTTATATATGATATTAAAAATAATTTTTAAAATTATAAATTATAAAATAAATATAATTAGATTAAATAAAAATTTAAAATTTTGTTAAATAAAATATTTAATTATATGATAAAAAATAATAAAGAGAAAAGGTCATTTACTTTATGGTTGACCCTAAATGCTTTGCATGTTTGGTCATTATTATACAAACAAAAAACCATTATTCATCGTCTTTGTCTACTGAACTGAATATTTGATTGAGCAATAATTTTACAAACTTTTTAACTCATAAAGTATAGATAATTATAGATAATTTTAATATTTTAATCTAATAAAGAGCATAAGAAAATAGTTATCTTATACCCTCTATCATGACTTCTGATTTACTAATTTCTCTAATGTTCATGGTAGCATCAAAATCTTGAAGGATTGGTATTTAACGGGAGAAATGAACCGAAGCTTAAAACAATGAAGATGCTAGCTTGTCTCGAAGATTCTCCTATGACAATGAAAAGAGGATACAAGATTAGAAAAATAATGATAAAAATCCTCTTTCAAACAATAATGAGTAGAGAGTAATAGAAGAGTAAAGATCAAGGTCTCAAGAGGTCAAACTAGATAATTATTGTGATGGGTCATGCCAATAACAAGTCCTTAAAAATCTAAGTACATCTAATTTTTTATTTAATATTTTAAAATTAATTTTAAAATCGTAAAAATAAATAAAATAAAAATTTGCTTGGTAAGTTGGACCATTGAGCCCAACAACTCAGGGCTTGGGCTATATCAGACAAAAAACAAAGATAAAAATTAAAAGATTAATTTTTTTTAACATATTTAAAAGAAGAAAAAGAACAACGAGATGATATGGTCGCAGTGAAATGCCATTTGCCCATCTGTAAAAAAAGGTATGGATATTTTATAAAATAATATTTAAAAGTTGTATTAATTGCCATGCAAGCACGTAATGTGGCATGTGGCTGATATGGCCCAGCCTGAATCGAGCCTATGGGCTGAGTTGGACCGACCCCTTCCTTCAGTATGGTTACAGGGACTGGGCTGTGCTGGTAGGGCACTCCATTCAGTGGGCTGACCCCTATAGCGGGCTAAGTTGTCTAACACCTGCACTATTGTTAAATATGGATATGGATATGACATGCATTCAATATTGTTCTAAAAATTATGCAAATAATTAATATTAGAAAATCTAATTTTATTAAGCTTTGGGCTGTCTGTTTTGTTATAATAATTCATGAGCTAGAATAAACAAGGCACATTTATAAACTTGGGATAAGGTAAATTTGGGAACCATTCATTTAAGAAGTCTGAATTCTAATATAGATAAAATGGCTATAATTCAAAGGGCAATAGTCAAATTTAGTATTATATTAACAAAATTAATATTATATCATTTATTTTATATGACTACAACCAATCAAATAGAGAGACTTATAGAGTTTTTTTTTTTTTGTTACAAGCGGGCAATCAAACCTTCTAGGTTGAGTCAAGCCCAATTTATCATAATACAAAATCTGGGAAAAATAGGTGGGTATGGATCACCAGGTCTCCAAACCCATGGTCCAGAATGATGTGCAACTCGGGCAAACATCCAGTCCGCCGCAGAATTAGCTTCCCGAAAAATGTGCCGAATCTGAACCATATCAGCCTGCTAAAATATCGACCAAATGTCACCTATCAGAGGGTTGGTTAAAAGAGGGCCGCCCAGATCCTGACGAAGCCAGCGCACAATAGTGATAGAATCACCCTTAATTATAAGTCTACGACAACCTAAACTGCGAATGGCATGGGATATACCCACCCATGCAGCATGCAGTTCGGCAGCCGGAACAGAGAGGTCAAGGAGGTCCATCCCACCAGCCGCCATCATATCACCGTCAGACTCGCGGATCACAAAAGCCGAACCCGCCAGGCGACTATGAACACTGCCATCAAAATTAACTTTGACAAACCCTAGTGGAGGGGGTTCCCAAGAATGAAAACCGTATGCCGGTGCGCTGCAGAAGCAGCAGGGGAACCCCAGATGCTAGTGCTGTCAGAGTCAAGGGCAGACTGGTGGATATACTCATCAGAAAGGAGCTGAGCAGTCCTGACAATCCGCTGAGGAGAATAAGAGACATCAGAAAAAATGTGACGATTCTGGGACAGCCATAGCTGATAAGCAATATAAGATGCCAAAGAGCTGAAACGATCATGGTCCCTCCGCATATCCCGACGAATCATCGATAGAAAAGAGGTACAACACTGAACTGTACTCTCACACCTCGGTGAAACCCCGCAAGCTGCCAGACTAATCTCGCTCTACCAAAAGTAAATATGGCATGACTGGTAGTCTCATCCTTAGTCCCACATAACGGGCAGGTAGGAGAGATCACCATACCCCTCCCAGAGAGCAGGGAACACATAGGAAGACAACCCCAAGCCATCTTCCAAATAAATAGGCGAACTCTAGGGTGGATGGGAAGCCACCAAATCCAAGATCCATCCATAGTATGTCCCGTCTGAGATCTCAAATCCTGCATGAGGTCTCTAATCGGCGCTCGGGACAAGCAGGTCCTCCTCCATAATCTAATATCCTCAGTGTGATCTGGGAGAAGGAGGATAGAGAAGATACGCTGAATGAGCTCCTCACCAAATAAAGAGACCACCAGAGAACCGTTCCAAGCCTTGTTATCCTGATTGATAAGGTCCGAGACCCTCAGACCAATAGGAAGGTTTGAACTAACAAAGGTGGGCCAGCGGATCAGAGGGAACTCAGCCAGCCAAGTGTCAATAAGGGCATCAACAGAGTTGCCATCTCCAATCATCCACGACGAACGGCTAATAACGGCCGGAGCATAACGGCAAACCTCTTTCCAGAAGAAAGAGTACCTGCGAATAGACTGAGGATGACTCTGGACAGACCAATCACTATATTTGGCACGCATGAACGAACTCCACAGGCATCCTGGATCCAACAAGAATCGCGATGCGTGCCTAGTAATCAGCGCCGCTCTTCTGACAATGAGGGATTGAATCCCAAGACCCCCCTTCGAAATAGGCATGCACACAGAGTCCTAGGACAGTAAGTGAATCCCATGGCCGTCCTGCCTAGAACCCCAGAGGAAATCTCTGAACCATCTCTTCATCCTTTTTAAACAGGTAATCGGAATGGCAGCATTGGAGAGGATGTAGAGAGGAAGAGCAGTGAGAACAGATCAGATTAGGGTTAGCCTGGCCATCATGGATAAACCAGAAACCTGCCATCCATCCAATCTATCACGAACACAGCGCTCCAACTCGATGAAATCAGAGCAGTGAGGCCTCGTACCCGTAATAGGGACCCCCAGATAAGAGAGGTTATCCGCCCGGGCATTAATACCCAAAATGTATATGATAGACTCGGGGGTGGCAGCTCTAGTCTTCGGACTAAAAGAAATCATGGATTTAGCAGTATTAATTTTCTGGCCAGAAGCACGACAATAAGACTGAATTACTGAAGCAAAAGCAGAAGCATTTTTAGAAGTGACCCTATCCATCAGGATGCAGTCATCAGCAAACAACAGATGAGATAATGAAGGCCCTTGGGACCCGGCTCTATAAGGGTCAAGACAAGAAACTTGCTGGGCCTGGTGAAGAGCTCTAGACAGAGCATCAGCAGACAGAATAAATAAGAAAGAGGAGAGGGGACATCCCTGCCTAAGACCCACAGTAGAGTGGAAATAGGTCGTCTGACCACCATTAAAGTATCAAGTTTCAACCGTTAAAACTTATTCTCTCTAAAATATTTATACATTAATAATTATATAATTTAAAAAATCAAGTTACAAGATCATTGATGTGTAAATAGTTAAAATGTAGTAGATAATGTCAAACAAAATGGATCCTTAATATAGGCCCTTCTCACCTCATTTTAATACATAATAATAATAATAAACTTAAATCTTAATTTTAAATTTATTGAAGTTATCTATATAGTTCCTGTTTTTTTTGTAGGACCATGCAAAGGTCTTATGTTGTATATATTAGAGGTCTAAATTTTTATGTTTCTTTTATTTGCTATGAATAACTTAATCTTACATTTTATATCTTCTTCATTATCATATATTTATCATAATATATTTTTTATTATATTTATATTATTTATTCCTCATTTTTTTATTGAGTTTAGTATAAAGCTTGAATTAATGCAAATTTAATCATACATAATAATAATAATAATAATAATAATAATAATAAAAGCACATCAATAGCAGAAATATTTCCCTTGACCACCAACATGATCAACCTGTCAACAATTAGAGATAATAATTCTTTTTAATCATAAAGACTCTGCTTCGAATAGAATGAGGACAGAAATTTTTTTCTTTCGAACAGAGATAGAAGGGATATTATTCTCTATCCTATAACGTTCTCACAGTTTCTTTCTTATAAGATTTTATATATTTTATATTATTTTATTATTTTAAACATATTTTAGGACTATATGTCCTTATTTTCTTTATATTTATTAGGATTTATAATTAAATATTTTTGATTCTTGAAAAATAGCTATAATAACAAATATGTTATTATATTGTTTAATTAATTCTTATAAATTAATTTATAAATTTAATAATTATAAATTTTTATTAGTTACATAAAATGTTAGGCATAGAAATCTTCGTCAACGGGATAGGGATGAACCATGAGGGTGGGGGACTTGGGATTGGGAGCGGGGACGGAGCTAAACGGTCGTGGAGAAGGAGAGCAGGCGGAGCAGCCCCCACCCCGCCGCCATCACTGGTATCAATGGCGTGCTCTGCCTCTCAGACGGTCTCTTCCCGTCGTCGCCGTTTTTTTATTTAAATCCAGCAACGTGGCGCTGATTTATTGGATAAAAAACGGCGTCCATTCGAAGACCCGTGAACCTCGCTACCTCAGGATTACCCCAGCCGGCCAAACAGTGCACCAAACCAACACCTGCCACGCCACCCTCTTACTTCCCGAACCGCCGGCTAAACGAGCCCATCGATCGAATCTCAATTCGGGCGGGCCACCATACCGGCCGTCATCGGGGACAATGTTCCGCCCTTCTCCTCCTTCGGCTTGTCCTCCCGAGGCTCCCACCGTAGGGAGCGATCTTCTCCTCCTTCCCTGAAGGTGAGCTCGCTCTTCCCCTCGTCCATCTCTGCCCCTGCCCCCATGTGCAGCGGCTACACTACCACGGCCATCGCCCTGAGGGCAAAATCGTCCTTTTCATATGCCCTCTCCCCTTCCTCACCGAGAGAGCCGATCACTGCCGAGGGGAGTGCTCCTCCTATGCCCAATCCTCGCTCCGGGGCTTCTCCATAAGCCCTAGGTTTTTCCTCTGTGGCCACTACTCGAGGCAATACTCGTTGATCTACTGCTCGCCTTCTAGATCCTTACTCGCCGGGCGGGCGGCCGCCCGGTGCCGGCGGTCGGCCGTCCGGGAGCTCGGTCTCGGCCTGCCGTGCCGCCGGACCTCTTCTTGGTCCCGGGGTTCAGATGGAAGCTTCTGGGAGATGGTCGGCCTCCTGGCCGAGGTCAGGAGCTGCTACCGGGAGAGCTATGGCGCTCAGGAGTCGATAAATGAAGGCGGTAGTGATAAAGTTGGCAGCTTGGGGAAGTATTTGAAGAGAGAGGTAGACATAGAGTCGGTTGATGGGGAGAGCCGGCGGTCTTCCAGGGCGAGGAAGGATGGGTCGAGCTCGGTTTATGAGTCGTCGTCGGATTGGTATAGTGGTTCTGAGAGGAAAGAAGGGAAAGGGAGAAGGCTTGATGGTGAATCTTGGAGGAATGAAGGTAGTGGTAGAGTGGATTTGGGAGGAAGGGAGGTACGGCAAGTTCGGAAATACGAGGATGACGCTGGGTCGAAGAAGAGGTATGTCTCGGAGTATGATGCCGGTTGGGACTCGAGTAGAAAGTCGGAGTTTCAGAAAAAATATGGCAACTCGAGGGCCTCGAGTTCAGGTAAGTTCTCTGAACGGGAATTTAGGGACCGAGAGGAGAAAGCTGCCTCCTTTAGGAGGAGCTCAGGGCGCGAAGCAAGGGAAAAATATGGTTATAAAGATCAAGATGTTGCGAGGCAAGAAGGATTTTGGAGATTTACAGGAATGTCTGAGGTTGGTGAAGATGATGCGAGAGCAGCTTTGAGTTCTAAGAACATGGCTGATGCAAGGAAGGTCAGTAGGGAAGAGGGTTCAAGTTCAGCTGGAAGGTGGCAAGGCAAAGTAGATAAGAGAGTTGTTGGGCGAGCAGTATGGAAAGTAGAGGATGGAGAGGAGAGAGATGCTTCATGGATGGATTCAGCTCATGAAATAAGAGAAGTGTGTGGTTATGGAGAGGAAAATGTTTATAGGGAAAAGGAGTCGAGGGAAGGATCTCAGAAGATTGCTAGAACAAGAACATCTGAAGTACATGGGGATGATTCAAAGAGGTTTTCCAGTTTTCAGAGCACGGTTGATGCAAGGAAAGTAGACAGTCAAGAGGGTTTGGCTGCGAGGAGGTGCAGAGAAGTAGACCAGCAGGTAGTTGGGCGAGCTGAATGGAGACTTGGGGACAGAGGAGGTAAAGGTTCCTCATCAGTTGATTTGGCTCATGAAGCAAGAGAAGAATATGGTTATGAAGAAGAACAGGTTGCCAGGCAAAGGGAGTCAAGGGTAGGATCTCAGAAGGTTACTGGAACATCTGATGTATATGAGGATGGTATAAAGAGATCCGCCAGTTCCAAGAACATGGTTGATGCAAGGAAGGTGCGTTGGGAAGTGAGTTCAGCTTCAAATAAGGATGCTGAATTTGATAAAGGAGTCATTGGGGACACCGAATTAAGGAAAAGTTCACAAAAGCACAGGGACATAACAGAGGTACGAGAGAGCAATATTGAGAGTGCCTCCAACTCTCAGAGGCATTATGGACAAATAAGGGACAGGGAGGACAGATCTGCTTCAGCTCAGAGCTCAGTTCATGTGTCAAGAGATAAGAGAAGCCTAGTGGAGCAACAGGTAGTTGGCAGAATGGAATCAAAAAAGCATAATGAAAGTCGCTCTGATGTTTCTAGGGACCGTTTAGGTGACGCTGAAAGGACCAGCAGTTCACAGAGACTTCTTGAGGCCAGAAAGGATGATCGAGAAGACTATTCAGCTTCAGCTTTGAATTTGGTTAGTGAGGTGAGGAACCGACAGAATCTAATCAATGAACAATTCACCCAGCAATCCAGTTCAAGAAGAACAAATGAAAGGAATACCCAAATATTTGAAGTTTCAAGGAGTGACAGTGAAAGGGTTTTTAAGACGCAAGAAATATATAATACAAGGATAGATGGTGAAAGTGTCAACCGTCAAAACAGTTCCAGAAGAGAATCTGAAAAGGAAACAAATGTATCCGAGTACTCAAGAAATGATATTGAAATGGTTTCCAATTCACAGGAGATACCTAATATGAGTTTAGAAAATCGTAGAGGGAATTCTTCACATACACTGGTTCGGGATAAGATGGGGAAACAAATAACTCTTACTGGGGCCAGTTCACAGCCAACAAAAAGGCAAATGGGTTTTAGTGGAAGTGTTGATGGTGGCTCTAGCACTTTAAGCACTTGCACCCATGAGCTAGATGACCAAACTAGTAAAGGTGAAATGTACATAATAAAAGAGGGCTCATTAGAGTCTGCTAGAAGATCAGACCAGTCCTCTGCATTGTACATTGGAGAGTTTGTCAACAAGGTACAACAGGAGATTACAACTTTAGATGAATTAGACCATTCTTCCAATTATTCTCCTGGAATTCATATAGAAGAAGTGCCTAGTGGAACCAGTGATGCAACTACTGTCAGACACTCAAGACTGCCTGCTCCTGCATCAGAAGACAAAGATGACAGATATGTAGAAGAAGGTGCCAGGAGATCTACATCAAGCTCTGGAATGAAAGGACCATCCGATGAAATATGGGATGTCAGGGGCGTGACTTCTCAGGAAACTTCCAGGACAGAAGAACCTGAGGAGGAACAAGCAGTTGTTGAAGCTGTGGATTCCACCACTATTACTGCAGGAACTGATAATGTCGTTTCTCGAAGATCCCACAGGTCTTTGTGGACTTATGTTGCAGATATAATTCGATTAAGTTGGGGTCTGCATGATAAATCTCATAACCCAACTCTGAAATCAGGCACAAGAAGTTCATCAAATGAGTCTGCAAGTAGTGAGGCTTGGTTTTCTGGCCAGGAGCCAGATGATGATGATGAGGTCAACAAGAAAAGAAGTGGAACACCTAAAGAACCGTTACTGATCAAAAGACCTGTGGATGAATCGGATCCCAGGGTGCATGCTGGTTCAAGTGCAGGAAGCTCTGAAGTGCCAAAACTGGGGAACAGGGTAGTGTTGCCAGAAGCTGGTACATCAACTGCAGAGGGTATAATGAAATCAGGTTCACTGGCCAAAGGCTCTTCTACTGTTCCCAGACATGAGGGAGTAGGATGGACAGAGGATGAAAAAAGCAGAGAAGGTACTCCTTCTAATGCAATAACAGTTGACCAGTCGTCAGCTTTGACAGATGTTACAGCTCCTGCCATCATAGAAGAAGAAATAACTAATATTGGAAATGTTCAGATGCCTGCAAATAGATACACTAATTTGGAAGAACAGCTTGTGAAGAGGAATCACCTGAAGTTGGTAAAGCTGATGGACACGGGGAACCGAAGAGGATGAAACTGCAGAGGAGTAAGCAAGTCTTAAAAGAAAGATTTGATGAGTGGGAAGAAGCATATAGACTTGAAAGTGAACAGAGAAAAACTGATGAGTTTTTTATGAGGGAAGCTCTGGTGGAAGCTCAGAAAGCTGCAGATACATGGGAGGTGCCGGTTGGGGCTGTGTTGGTACAAAATGGCAAAATCATTGCTCGTGGCTGTAATCTGTAAGTATCATTCTCACATGTTGTGTTAATTCTTAGTCTTCTATCACAAAAAATCAGACTTCAATCCAACTTGATTATCATTTAATGTTCAGAGTTGAAGAGCTGAGAGATTCAACTGCACATGCTGAAATGATTTGCATACGGGAAGCTTCTAATGTTCTTCAGACTTGGCGCCTTGCTGTAAGTCTTAGATTACTTGCTGATGATATTGTTAACAACAAGTCTTAGCCTTTCAAGTTTAGTTGCTACTGATTCAGTGGACATTGTGCTGATATTGATGTATTTGTTGCTTTAGTTTTATGCATATTAATATACTTGCCCTTGTGTATGGAAACTGTGAATATCTTGCAAGACTCATTTCTGGTATTAATTTTTTTTGTTCATCGGTGTATTTTACCTTTGCAGAAAGAAATCATGCATATCTTGGAAGGCTCATCTTCTTGATAATGCGAGAAGGGTCCACTATTATTTTAGAGATAAAGTTAGATCGAGGGATTTACAAATAGGATTATGTGGATTAGTAAGTCTTAGAAACTGAAGATCTTAAAATCACCAACTACATTTGTAATTTACCTTTTCATAGATGGACCTTAAGTATCCGAAGCAGGTTCATGGATGACATTTTTGTTGACTAAAATTATTCTGAATTTGACATTGATTTAAATGATCAGGAGTTTTAATCACATCACTGCCAACTTTTCATGGAGAAAGATGACAGCCAGTCATGGTTTTTCATGAAGCACATGATCATCTATCTGGCATTTCTGGTGTACAACCTGTAACTTTATTTGATAGGCTGGAAATGATTGCAATAAACATCTTCATATTAAGTTTTTCCCACCCAAATCTTTGTGGTGAATACTTGAAATAGATGCTTTGTAGTCTCCTATCTAGAAAAGAAAGGTGCACAAAATGTATTTGAGCATTTCCCTTTTATGTTAAAACCAGTTTGAACTGTAATTAAAACCACAACTATGCTTAAACAGTCTAAATGTGCAATAGTTTGATCCCTTTGGAAACATTAATAAGTGCACTTATGTTGGTCATGTATTGCTCATTATACCATATTTACTGATATGTTTCTATTTAAGTTTGGAAATGGACACCTGAGGATGAAATCATATTACTGGGCTTGGGGTCCATGATGATGGTTGCTTCTTGAAATCAAGATTGTTGGCATTTTACGCACATAATTTTTACCAAGCAGGATACTAGAAGAGTTATATGTCTGCATCTGCTGTACTTTAGGCCCTTCAAATTAGTGTCTCATTATTTTATTTCAATTTAAAAGGAAACTGTTATATTTCATATGTTTAAACAAAGTGTATTAATTATTAATATCCACACAAGCAACCGATATTATTTTCTGATTGTAATGCATAAAATACTAGTTATAAACTTTTCATTTGAAGTCTGCTAATTTCATTTAAATGCTTTGCGCTGAGTGCGCATGCACATAAGCTCATCAACATTGTTTGCATGCATCAGTTGTGTATCGCCTTTAATTGAGGATGCATTTGCTTTGCATATATCATATGTACTCTTTGTATCGTCAAGCATGTACATGCTTGTTTCTCAAGCATGTACATGCTTGTTTCTCAAGTATGAACTTTGTAATTCTGTCTATTTACATGTATCCATTCAGTGCTTTTTCCCCTCAATCTCTAAATGCATGATAAAAACTGCATTTGCTTTAACTTTGTGCGAATTTGTCTGTTCACGCTAAGTGTGTAGGGACAGAAGCAAAGTCTCTATGCATGTAAGGGTAGCAACTCGGATGTGTTTACCCGATGAGACCCAGTCCAACCCAGCACAGACCTATTCGGTCCATGGGTACAGTACAGGTCAAGAGGTTTTGACTCACCAGTATGGCAGGTTGGGTACAGTTTAACAGCCTTTGATCTGTTGGGTCCTTTTAACACCTGTTAGTTAATGTTCAGAGTTCTGAACCTTTGGAATGTGAAAAAGAGTAAAGAAGGCTGGGCTCCGATATATTATGTGAGATGGGATATGTTTCTTGGTGGCCTTAAACTTCTGTTTTTTGATAATTTAAAACCCATCATGAAAGCATGTTGGCTGTTTCAGGTTAGGAAATGAATAATGCAGAATTAAGCCCAAATTGATGATCAGACCAGTAAGTCCAACGCAATGTGGTAATCTTCCTACAAGTGAAGCCAAAAGTTGCATGAGCTTGGCCTTTCATGGGTGAATGGGTTGCACTAGATCAGCTAGGCTGACCCACCATAATGTTGGGTTCGGCCTTGGCCGACCTGCTAGTGGGTCAGGTTGTTAAATGCCTTCATGCTAGATGCCGAGCAGTACTGGGCCTAAGCTAACCCACAGCTGTCCCTTGTTTGCACAAGTGCGAAGTGCATATTTTAGTGTGAAGCATGAGTACGCATTCAAGACTATGCACACAAATTTAAGTGTCTCTATGCATTAAACCTGTTAAATAAGTAGGGATTATAGAAGACAATTTCCTTTACTGAGGGCTGAAATGGTCTAGAGGTAAAATAATGAACACAGAATGTCCTAAAAAGGTCATATATATATATATATATATATATATATATATATATATAATATATATGATAATACAATGCTCTATACTAAAGGCAGGCATGTTTGTTTGCCCTCTGTGTGTTCAACTGGAGCAAGAGATCGTATCATTATGCTCAAATTCTATAGGTTACTTGTCATGAATAAGTGGAAGGCTTTGTGAATAATTTAGGAAAACTGCAGCACTTTTGTGGTTCTGGTAGGGAATGCTGCTTCAAATGAAGCAGACTATGACATTCCTTTTGTTATTTGAGATATTTAAATATTTTGATTTATGCCATATTATCAGTTGTTTTAATTGGGAAATGAACATTTTTTAGGTAATATTCTCTTTTAAAGAATGGGCATGGGACCATTACACCAAACTGGATCCCACCTCCAATTGATAAAATGTTCCTCATGTGCTTTCTTTTGAAACGCTGAATACAATCTCCTCATCAAAAAATGTTTCTTATGCAAATGCTCTGCAGGAAACAACACTTTATGTGACACTTGAACCATGCCCCATGTGTGCTGGAGCAATCCTTCAAGCTAGGATTGATACTGTAGTATGGGGAGCGCCCAACAAGCTACTAGGAGCTGATGGCAGCTGGGTCAGGTGTGCATTTAAATATTTATTCATTAGTTTTTTCTTGAATAATACCTGCAAGCAATTGTGATTGCTCTCTTGATTTTTGTTTACTCATGATATTCTGACTGTGATATCATCAACTTTGAGTCTATTTTGGTTTTATACACAATACTTTGTGTTCAATGGCTCTTGTAATAAACTTTTAACACCATGTTGCTCCATATGAAAATTTGTAGTCAACTTATTGCCTTAATTTTCCCTCTCTTATCATAAGTAAACTTGTTTTTCCATCAAATAGGATTTGTTGAATGACCTTCAGAGCTATGGTGAAATTATTACAATGCAAAAGTTTCAGGTTAAGTAGAAAAAAGATAAAATATATGGAATGTAATTTAGTATAATTAGAAATGTAGATGAATATAAAGTAAAAATTAGAGACCATGAAGTTACTAAAAATGATTATTTTCGCTATTTAGGATTGATTATTTATAAGAAATGAAAGATTGAGAATGATGCTATTCATAGGATTATAGCGGGTTGGATTAAATGGAGAAATACAACTGAAATATTATATGATCGTAAAGTATTTGTTAAATTAAAAAAAAGTTTTATATGATAATTATAAGATTAGCTATACTTTATGGCGCGGAATATTAGGTTAAAAAAATATACGTATGTAAGATGAATATAGTGAAAATGAAAATGTTGAGATAGATGCATGGTAATACAAACAAAGATAGGATAAAAAATGAAATAATTCGTAAAAAAGTAAAAGTAGTTTAGATCGAGAATAAATTAAGGAAATGATAGACTTAAATGGTTTGAATTTGTACAATATAAATTTAGAGATGCACATGTGGGAGGAAGTGACTTGATGCATGTGGAAAGAAAAAGAGATAGAGGTAAACCAAAATTACGTTAGAGGAAGCGATAAAGTAAGACTTAGAATTTTTACATCTTATAAAAAATATGATTCAAAATAGAATTGAATGGAGAAAAAGGATTCATGCAGCCAACCCTAACTAGTTTGGGATTAAGTCTTTGTTGTTATTATCAAATGACTGTTATAAATTATAACAGGCTAATATTCTTAAATTGTATCGGCTGTTTGTGGTTTTTTCTCAATTATGCATGTTTACTCTTGCGACTTCACATTGTTAACCAACTTGATTGGTCAAATTGATGGTAAGCTTGGCTTGGAATATCCCTACATTTTTTTACAGGCTTTTTCCTGGGGATGGAGGGAGCAGCAGTTTGGATTCATCAAATCGAACAATTGGACCTGTCCACCCATTCCACCCAAAGATAACAACAAGGCGTGGTGTTCTTGCAACCGAATGTTCCGAAGTAATGCAACAATTCTTTCAACTGAGGAGGAAGAAGAATAAAAAACCAGAACCATCACCACCATCATGCCTGCCAGCGTCCGCTCACCCAACAAAGTTCTTCACGAAGATACACAACCTGTTCTCTATAATGTTTTGCTTGTAGCATTTGAAGCCGGCTGGAGATGTTTTGCTATAATGTCTTCCACAAAGGAAAACAAATTCCTCTGCTTCAGACCATGATGTTTTCTGAGAACATGGAACTCATAACATGCTTGTAATATGTTGATTAATTGCAAACTGTAGACTTCTCTTCTAAATGGATGGTCCGAGACAGCATTTCTTTCTTTTTTTTTTTTTTCTTTTTCTCCCGGAACTCAACGGGAAGGGCTGTATCTTTTGTGGCTGTACACAGATTTCATTTTCATCCAAGAGGGTTCATATCTTTGTTTTGCGATATGTCAGTAGAAGTTTTGGGATATGTGAAGAATCCAAGTTCTTGTTGATTGGGGTGGTGGCATTTGTTTTATTTTTGTTATTTCTTTTGATGAAATTATAAGTAATTTTAATGCTGTTTGTTGATGATTCTTTCCTTTGTTTTTCTTCTTTCATGGTCTGCCACAGGGTTGAGAAGGTCCGTTTAAACTCAGAATCTAAGCCTGGCGTCCTTAATAGTTAATATCAACAGTGTCTAACTTTCCATTTAGCCGAGTTTGTTGGGTTCCTCTAAGAGCCGCAGCAACAAAAGAAGGCGAATAGTCTTAAGGCCACCTTGCGAGAAATTTTTCATAGATAAATTATGTTTTAATTTTATAAAATTGTTTAAACAAATTTAGTAAAAAATAATTAAAGTAATTTATATTTATTATTGATTAAAAAGTAACTAAAGTATTCTATATGATGAAGGGTTTCGGATTTCGTTGCAAATAAGTTAGATTTCACTTGGGAGCAAATGCAATGAAATATGGTAATGAAAAATGTCGTATCAAAGCTTGATTAGGTTTCATCTGGGAACGATTGCCACGAGGTACGACAATGAAAAATTCCATATCAGAGCTTAGCATGTAACAGGATAAAAGCGAGCTTAGCATCATGTCGCCTAGGATTGCATCGATCATGAGTTCTTAAATTTTATTTTTTATTTTCTCTACACGATGTGGTTGATCCAGCGCCATTAGAATAAATGGTAACAGCAGCTAACGGAGGTCCTCCCCTAACCCTGGAACCTCCTTCTTATCCGACATCAGCGTTAGTTCCGCCAAGCGTCCGCCAAAAGAACTCCGTCTCCACGGAGTCATTCAACCCTTAGCTCTGCCGAACATCCGGTAAGATCCCGAACATCTCAACCCCGAGACCCACTCCGGTCTCAGGGTGCACAAGCATCATCTCACCCCCGAGACCCCCTCCGGTCTTAGAGTGAGGTCACTGCATTACAACCCCGAGACCCCCCTCCGGTCTCGGGGTGCACAAGCATCATCTCACCCCCGAAACCCCCTCCGGTCTCAGGGTAAGGTCACTGCATCTCAACACCGAGACCCCCCTCCGGTCTCGGGGTGCACAAGCATCATCTCACCCCCGAGACCCCTTCGGTCTCGGGGTGAGGTCACTGCATCACAACCCCGAGACCTCCCTTCGATCTTGGGGTGCACAAGCATCATCTCACCCTCGAGACCCCCTCTGGTCTCGGGATGAGGTCACTGCATCACAACCCCGAGACCCCACTCCAGTCTCGGGGTGCACAAGCATCATCTCACCCCCGAGACCCCCTCCGGTCTCGGGGTGAGGTCACTGCATCTCAACCCCGAGACCCCCCTCCGGTCTCGGGGTGCACAAGCATCATCTCACCCCCGAGACCCCCCTCCGGTCTTGGGGTGAGGTCACTGCATCTCAACCCCAAACCCCCCTCCGGTCTCGGGGTGCACAAGCATCATCTCACCCCCGAGACCCCCTCCGGTCTCGGGGTGAGGCCACTGCATCTCAACCTCGAGACCTCCCTCCAGTCTCGGGGTGCACAAACGTCATCTCACCCCCGAGACCCCCTCCGGTCTCAGGGTACGGGAGCAACGTTCAGTACGTGAATCGGCCTTCGAACCAAACGACAACTTCGGGCCATCTGGCGCACCCACGTGACCCGCCGTGCGCCTATGGTTGCTTGCGGCCATACCTCATAACGGCGTATGGTGCATTGCATGTGTCACTGTGCATGACCATGCTCCGTTACGGAGTACGATTCACTACCACTTGCAATTGTGCGCGGTCATGTCAAGGAACGGCGTGCACCAAATGCAACCGTAACTGCTAGACATGTAAAGCCATATTGACAGGTAGCGCAGGACGCCTCCGGTGCGCACGGTGACGGTACGACAGCAATCTTCCGGAATAGAAGGATGGGACATTTGAACAGGTATAAAAGCATGCGCCCGCATTGTAAGTAGGATCCTTGAACTTTGGTTTTCTAGTTTTTTTCCTACTAGCTAAAACCCTAACTATTTCAGCTCCCTTTTGCTGAGCAGTTCTCATCTGATCCCAAGTGACTAACTTGAGCGTCGGAGGGTCCCCACCGGAGCATCCGGTCTCCGGGGACTTTTCTTGCAGGGGTCCGGAGAGAAGGACGTCCGTCTTCCCCGATGCTTGAAGAAGGTGACTTGGCGTCATCAGATTGGCGCGCCAGGAAGGGGGGATTGAAGAAAAGTATAGCCTCGAACCTGTTATTGACTTCTTCCTCCTAAAGCTTTTAAACAATGGTGACGACTCGTGCACGAGAGGCCACCGTCAGTCACGCTGGGGGGCAGCGTCAAAGGGCTGATCAGCCCGCATCTGGCCCCTCAGCCCCTCCAACCGACGCACTTGCACCAGCACCGGTACAGCAGTTTCAGGAAGATCGGTTTGCTGCTCTTGCCGCGTAAGTTCAATCCTTGGCCACAATGGTCCAAGGCCTGCAACATTAGGCGGTGATTGCACGGCAACTAGAACCCCTCCCGTCGGTGTCAGGAGTCCCTCAGCCCAGTCAGCACTCAATTCGGAGGAGGTCTCCTGCCCGAGAAGCCTGCCCTCGCCGCACTTCACCTAAGCCTTACCACCGCGAGGCCTCAAAGCGGCCCCGCTCACCCTCTCGCCGTGTCAGCATGTCCCCCAAGCGACGGCGTGAGAAGGAAGTGGAGCGTCCCCGTCGGCCTCCCTGTCGCCTCTCCTCTTCCTCAGACTCTTTGAGGGAGGGGTCCTTCAATGGCGGGGTAGCCCGCCGGGCGGAGCAAAGACTTGATAAGTACAACCAGCGGTTGGAAGAGCTCAGCCGTCGGATTACCAATCCTCTAGAGACGGACTATGACAGCCGCCCACCGCTGTCTCGCCGCATCATGGAGGAGCATATCTCCACTCGGTTTCGTCTCCCTCAGCTGGACCCTTATGACGGGACCACAGACCTCCTGGACCACCTGGAGAGTTACAAGGTTCTTATGCAAGTCCAGGGGGCAACCGATTCACTCATGTGCATCGCCTTCCCAGCCACCTTGAAGAAAGCTGCCCGAACCTGGTACTCCTGCCTGCCACCGCGAAGTATCGATTCCTTCCAACAACTAGAGAGGGCCTTCCTGGCCCACTTTGATGCCTGCAGAAAGATTTCAAGGGTAGCCGATAGCTCTTCTCCATCCAGTAAAAGGGTGGCGAGTCCCTTCGGGACTACGTCGCACGGTTCAAGGAGGCTGCCCTGGAAGTTTATAATCTTGAAGACTTAGTGGCCACTTTGGCCTTGAAGCGAGGGCTTCGCCCGTATCGCTTCGTGTACTCCCTTGACAAGAAGCCGTCCGGCTCCTACGCCGAGCTCTTGACCCGGGCCCAAAAATACATTCGGGCTGATGAGGCCGACTCCTCCCGACGCGAGGCTAGTGGGAGCATCTCCAAGAAACCGGCCCGACCGAAACCCGTCGAAGCTCGCCCCAGAAGACCTGAGCCTCCTCACCGGCCAGACAACCATCCCCGAGCCCCTGCACCAAGAGATGGACCCTACACCCCACTGCTCGCCCGATATCGCAGATCCTGCTCGAGATTGAAGGGGAGCCTTATCTTCAGTGCCCTTCTCCAATAAACCCGAAGATCCCCGCAACAAGAACCTCTACTGTCGTTATCACCGGGATCACGGCCATGACACTGACGACTATCGCCAGCTGAAGAAGGCTATAGAAGACCTTTTCCAATGAGGCCACATGGGAAAGTTCATCCAGAGGAACAATCCGGGAGCTTCTGGCCCGTCAGTGCCCCCGCCGCCAATGATGACAATGCTCCAACTGAGAAGACGGTGGCAATGATTTCCTGGGGGGTAGGTGGATTGCCCAAGAGGCCGAGAGAGGAGGGGGAGTTAGACTCTGTAATCCCTTTTTCTAAAAGGGACTTAGAGGGGGTAGTTAATGAAAATAATGATAGTGTCATCGTGTCCATGACGATAGCCAAACACCCTGTAAAAAGAATTTTGGTCGATAGCGGGAGCTCGGTGAACATTTTGAATTACGATGCTTTTGTTCGCATGAGTTTATCATCTGACCTGCTTCGACTGTCACCACGCCCTTAATGGGGTTCACAGGAGACTCCGTGCAAGTTGAGGGGGAGATCACCCTTCCTGTTACGGCTGGCATGGCCCCGAACCAAAGCATGGTCCTCATGAGCTTCCTAGTGGTCCGGGTGCCCCTTGCCTACAACGCTATCCTCAGAAGGTCCGGACTCAACCTCTTGGACGCTGTCATCTCTACTAAGAGGCTCCTTGTGAGGTTTCCCGCCAGAGGAGGGGTCGGGAAGATGTGGGGGGAGCAGAACCCGCCCCACTTTGCTGCCACATGTCTCCAGGTCTGCAGGAGGTGATGCCTGCGCCCGCGCCAGAGGTGTTGGACCCCCGGGACCTAGAGAGGAGAGGAGAACCGACTGAGCGTCTACTGGCCTTCCCTCTCGGGGAGGACCCAGCAAGAACGATCCGCATCGGAGCTTCACTCCTGGAGGAGGCCCGCGATCGGCTCCTCGCTTTCCTACAAGCCAACGATGACATCTTCGCCTGGTCGGCGTCGGACATGCCGGGCATCCCTGAGAAGGTGATCACCCACCGGCTTAACATCAAGCCTGAGTGCCGACCCATTCGATAAAAGAAGAGAAGTTTTGCCTCAGATAGACACAAGGCTGTGGATGAAGAGGTGCGAAAGCTCCTGGCGGCTGGTTATATCCGTGAAGTGCACTACCCCGACTGGCTGGCAAATGTCGTGATGGTGCGTAAGGCCAGTGGGAGCTGGAGGATGTGCATGGACTTTACCGATCTCAACAAGGCGTGCCCCAAGGATAGCTTCCCGCTGCCCCGGATCGATCAGCTAGTGGATGCTACGTCCGGGCACGAGGCCCTTAGCTTCATGGATGCATTTTCGGGGTACAACCAAATAAGGATGGACCCAGCTGATGAAGAGGCCACTTCCTTTGTCACCGAAAAAGGAATTTACTGCTACAAAGTGATGCCGTTTGGGCTAAAGAATGCCGGGGCAACTTATCAGAGGTTGATGAATAAGGTCTTTGAGGGCCAGATTGGGCGCAACATTGAGGTGTATATGGATGATATGTTGACCAAGAGCGCCCATGCGGCTGACCACGTCATTGATCTTGCGAAAACCTTCAGCAACCTACGCTAATATCGGATGAGGCTGAACCCCCACAAGTGTGCCTTCGGGTTGCAGCGGGCAAGTTCTTGGGCTTCATGGTGACTTAGCACGGGATTGAAGCCAATCCTGACAAGATCGGGCCATCCTGGATATGAGGCCCCGGCTAACAAAAAAGAGATGCAGCGCTTGATCGGGAGGGTGGCAGCCCTGAGTCGTTTCATGTCAAGATCAGCGGAGAGATGCATGTCCTTCTTCAAGGCGCTGCGCAAGGTCAACGGCTTCGAATGGACAAAGGAGTGCAGGATGCCTTCGAGGAGTTGAAGTAATTTCTATCCACTCCCCGTTATTGTATAAGCCAAGGAGCGGGAGGGCTTCTTCTGTATCTGGCAGCCTCCCAAGGCCGTCAGCTCTATGCTCGTACGTATGGATGCTGATGGAATGCAGAGGCCAGTCTATTACACCAGTAAGGTGCTTCATGATGCCGAGACCAGATACACTAGGACTGAGAAGATCATCTTCACCTTGGTGGTCTCCGCACAGCGCTTCTGACCCTATTTCCAAGCTCACCCCATCGTGGTGCTCACGGACCAACCTCTCCAAACTATTCTATCCCGTCCTGACACCTCGGGACGGTTAGCCAAGTGGCCGTTAAGCTGAGCGAGTTTGATCTGTCCATCCAGCCAAGATCTGCCATGAAGTCCCAAGTATTAGCTGATTTTTTGGTCGAGTGTACATGGACTGAAGAAGGCCATGAAGAGTCGCGTCCGGAGGTGCGCATGGAGCCACCCCTAGCGGGGGAGCGGAAGGAGAAGAGTGGATCCTACATGTGGATGGAGCGGCTAACTCTCAAGGAAGCAGAGCTGGACTTATCCTCGCAAGCCCGAGGGGGAGGTAGTAGAGTATGCCCTCCGGTTCCTGTTCTCAGCTACCAATAACCAGGTGGAGTATGAAGCCCTACTGGCGGGAATGAAACTGGCCAAGGAGCTTGGAGCGGAGCATCTGAGAGCCTTCACAGATTTCCAACTTGTCTCCGGGCAGGTTGCTGGAGAGTATGAGGCCAAAGACCCAACCATGTCACGCTACTTAAGCGAGGTGCGGTCCCAGGCCTCCCGGTTCTCCTACTTTCACACCAGCTACATTCCTCGAACGGAGAATGTTAGGGCTGATGCATTGTCCCGACTGGCCACCTCGGCGACGGGACCCTGGGAAGAACGTATGTGGAGCACCTGCAGGCCCCAAGCATTGAAGCGGTGGAAGAAGCATTGCCAGTTGAGCAGGGGCCCTCTTGGATGGACGTCTATGTACGATATTTGATTGACGGCACCCTCCCTGAAGACCCCGCAGAAGCTAGATTACTCAAGCGGCGGGCTCCAAGGTTCTGATAATGGACGGAAGACTCTATCGAAGGTCATTTTCATACCCGGTCCTCAAGTGCGTAGGGCCAGCTGAAGCAGATTACATCTTGCGAGAGATCCACGAAGGCATATATGGAAGTCATCTGGGGGGCAGAGCCCTAGCCTACAAGGCCCTATGACAGGGATATTACTGGCTCACCATGAAGAAGACGCGACTGAGCTTGCCAAGAAATGTGATAGCTGCTAGCGCCACGCCAATATTCAGCGATAGCCGGCGTCTCAGCTGACCCATTTGGTGGCACCTTGGCCATTCGCTCAGTGGGTATGGATATCTTGGGACCCTTCCCT
This sequence comes from Calamus simplicifolius, assembly GCA_900491605.1. Taxonomy (NCBI): domain Eukaryota; kingdom Viridiplantae; phylum Streptophyta; class Magnoliopsida; order Arecales; family Arecaceae; genus Calamus; species Calamus simplicifolius. Next base: position 311,586 of record UESW01001559.1, on the reverse strand, counting down.
CCGGCCTTCGGACAACGCAAGTTCCTCCTGGTGGCCGTTGATCACTTCACCAAGTGGATTGAAGCCGAAGCCCTTGCTAAAATTACTGAAAATAAGGTGAGATCCTTCTTTTGGAAGTCCATCATATGTCGGTTCGGGCTACCTCATACCTTAGTCACCGACAATGGTTGGCAGTTTGATAACGCGCCTTTCTGGGAGTTCTGCGCCGAACTTGGCATCCATCAGAGGTTCACTTCCATCAGACACCCCCAGACTAATGGCGCAGCCGAAGTGACCAATCACATCATTCTCCAAGGATTGAGAACCCGGCTGGATGATTGCAAAGGGCGATGGGTGGAGGAGCTTTACAATGTGTTGTGGGCCTACCATACAATGCCATGAGCCCCCACTGGAGAGACTCCGTTCAGCCTGGTTTTCGGGTCCGAAGCTGTTATCCCAGTGGAGATAGGCTCCCCGAGTCCTCGGGTGGAGTCGTATGATGAGAAAGATAACGCGGACCGGCTGCGGGCCAACCTTGAACTGGTGGAGGAGGTGCGGGACCGATCGCGGTTGCGGATGGCGGTCTATCGATTGCGAGCTGCCAGATACTACAACACCCGTGTATGTCCCAAGACTTTCTTGCCGGGAGACCTGGTCCTCCGACGGGCTGAAGTCTCAAAGCCGATGGAGGGGGGCAAGCTAGCCCGAATTGGGAAGGACCCTATCGGATCGCCGAGACACTCCATCACAGAGCTTACAAGATTGAAGAGCTTGACGTGAAGCCACTTCCTCGGACGTGGAATGCAGACAACCTTCGTCGGTATTATCAGTAGCGCATCTCTCCTCTCACATTAAATACTGTGCCTGTATTCTTTTGGCCTTCGCCCCTCATTCTATATTAACGAATTTTAATTTTAGCTCCTAATTTCTTTTTCCTAAAGCCCTGGACCAGCCAGGCATAAAGCCCGACACCCGTCGGCACCTAAAGCCCTGGACCAGCCAGGCATAAAGCCCGACACCCGACGGCACCTAAAGCCCTGGACCAGCCAGGCATAAAGCCCGACACTCGATGACACCTAAAGCCCTGGACCAGCCAGGCATAAAGCCCGACCCCCGTCGGCACCTAAAGCCCTGGACCAGCCATGCATAAAGCCTGACCCCCGTCGGCACCTAAAGCCCTGGACCAGCCAGGCATAAAGCCCTACCCCGTCGGCACCTAAAGCCCTAGACCAGCCAGGCATAAAGCCCGACACCCGTCGGCACCTAAACCCGTTGGCACCTAAAGCCCTGGGCCAGCCAGGCATAAAGCCCGACACCCGTCGGCACCTAAAGCCCTGGACCAACCAGGCATAAAGCCCAACACCCGACAACACCTAAAGCCCTGGACCAGCCAGGCATAAAGCCCGACACCCGACGGCACCTAAAGCCCTAGACCAGCCAGGCATAAAGCCCCACCCGTTGGCACTAAAGCCCTGGACAAGCCAGGCATAAAGCCCGACACCCGTCGGCACCTAAAGGCCTGGGCCAGCCAGGCATAAAGCCCGACACCCGTCGGCACCTAAAGCCCTGGACCAGCCAAGCATAAAGCCCGACACCCGTCGGCACCTAAAGCCCTGGGCCAGCCAGGCATAAAGCCCGATACCCATCAGCACCTAAAGCCCTGGGCCAGCCAGGCATAAAGCCCGACACCCGTCGGCACCTAAAGCCCTGGACCAGCCAGGCATAAAGCCCAACACCCGATGGCACCTAAAACCCTGGACCAGCCAGGCATAAAGCCCGACACCCGTCGGCACCTAAAGCCCTGGACCAGCCAGGCATAAATCCCGACACCCGTCGACACCTAAAGCCCTGGGCCAGCCAGGCATAAAGCCCGACACCCGTCGGCACCTAAAGCCCTGGACCAGCCAGGCATAAAGCTCGACACCCGTCGGCACCTAAAGCCTGGGCCAGCCAGGCATAAAGCCCGACACCTGTCGGCACCTAATGCCCTGGACCAGCCAGGCATAAAGCCCGACACCCGTCGGCACCTAAAGCCCTGGACCAGCCAGGCATAAAGCCCGACACTCATCGGCACCTAAAGCCCTAGGCCAGCCATGCATAAAGCCCGACAACCGTCGACACCTAAAGCCCTGGGCCAGCCAGGCATAAAGCTCGACCCCCGTCGGTACCTAAAGCACTAGACCAGCCAGGCATAAAGCCCGACCCCCAACGGCACCTAAAGTCCTGGACCAGCCAGGCATAAAGCCCGACACCCGTCGGCACCTAAAGCCATGGACCAGCCAGGCATAAGCTCGACCCCCGTCGGCACCTAAAGCCCTAGACCAGCCAACATCCGTCGGCACCTAAAGCCATGGGCCAGCCAGGCATAAAGCTCGACACCCATCGGCACCTAAAGCCCTGGACCAGCCAGGCATAAAGCCCGACCCCCGTCGGCACATAAAGCCCTAGACCAGCCAGGCATAAAGCCTGACCCCCGATGGCACCTAAAGCCCTGGACCAGCCAGGCATAAAGCCCGACACCCGTCGGCACCTAAAGTCATGGACCAGCCAGGCATAAAGCCCGACCCCCGTCGGCACCTAAAGCCCTGGACCAGCTAAGCATAAAGCCCGACCCCCCGTCGGCACCTAAAGCCATGTGCCTATTAGGCACAAGGCCCGTCATACCCTGGCAGAGTGGTGTGCCATCAGTCCTAAGGAACCCGCCTACTTCAACCTCCAAAGTCTGGTGCTTCAACCCCAGGAAGCCTATCCTTCCTGGCCCTGAGTTTCGGTCCTAGATGGCTAAGATGGAGTAATTCACGCATGAATTGAGAGTTATCCCCTGGCACTAATAGGACCGAGAGGTCACACATCATCAACCAATGAATTTGGGATAAGGGTCGCAGATATACAATTTATCTTGGAGGAAAAAGATATTTCATTAATTTGAAGTGATTACAAAACACCGACATGGTTGGACTTGCAAAAATAAAAAATACAAGGAAGCTCACGGTTCAGCCGGCGCAGGCTCATCATCGGAGGGGGCCGAATCCCAGAAGTGATCTGGTTCAACTTCCAGGGCTTGGGGAAAGTTCAAGTCCCTAGCAATTTTCTCCTTCCCGTGCTGGAACCCTTGAAGAACACCGCCGTCGAGGCTTCTGCCAGGTCATCTGTAAAGCGCTCGGACGCCTTGTATTCTTCTATGATTCGGCGGTCCTGGCCACGATGGCGGCTTCCACCTCAACGGCCCGAGCTCCTTCCTCCGCGGCGAGGGATGCCGCTGCAGCCCTCTCGGCCTCTTGGGCGCGGCTCACCTCCTCCTCGGCTTGGTTCGCCTTCTCCTCCGCTGCCCTTGCCTTTTCCTTCGCGGCCCTTGCTTTTTCCTCCGTCCTACGCCGACCTACTCTCTCCGCAACCGCGGCCGCTCGACCCTCGATTTCTTGGATGGCCAGAGTTAGCTCAGAGATGTGCAGGTCTCTAGCCATCATGGTGTTTTCAGCTTCCATCATCTGGTGGAGCGCCGCCGCAGACGGTTGGCCTCGGCCTCCGCTCGGCTCTCAGCGGCCCTTATTTCATTGGCCCGAGTGGTTCTGGCCGACTCTAGCGCCCCCTTAGCCGCCTTCGCGTGATGCCGGGCCTCTTCGGCCTCCTTCTGTGCCTCGCACAGAAGGGCCTTCCCCCGTGGATCATCTCCCTCGCGGCCCTTAGGGAATGCGCAAGCTGCATGCAAGCTCCAGGTCAAAAAAAAGGAAAAAATATAGAAGCAAAGGATGGCAGGACCACTTACTATGACAAGGGCCGCGTAGACTCTCGGAAGAATGTACCTACCTTTAGGTGGCTAAGCTCTTCCAGGACCTCGGGCATGAAAATTGGAGAAAGGACCCGCTCTGCCCAATGCCCATCATTCAGGATGGAGTCCCTGGGGCGGCCCTGGTCTGGCCCTGCTCCGTTCAGCTGCCTCAGCATTCTCTAACTCGGCGTGTGGGCTGCTCCTTGGCGTCCTCTCGGGGGTGGGCTTGCTGTCCCTGATGGCCCTTCACCCCAGCTCATGACTGCCTCGGGTGGAGTCGGTTCACCAGGGGCAGGGAGCTCCTCCGTTATTGTGGGCTCCTCCACCATTGCTGGCTCCTCTGCAGCTGGTTCCTCCATTGGTACCCCCTCGGTCGCCGCCCTCTCTGGCGGGGTATCGGCTGTGAGGTCAATCTCCGGAGCGACCGAGGGGTCTTGCGGTGCTGATGGTCTGGGGACCTGAGCTATCAGGCGTTTTGGGGCCGGGGCTTGCTGGCCTTCACTCGGCCCTTCCCGGGCCCTCTTCTTGGAGACGGCCTTCAGGAGTCTATGGGTCGAGATCTTCATAGCTGCATGATATCGGTCAAGGTTAAAAAAAAAAAAAATAAAACGAAACCAAGCAAAACTTTGGCTAAGTATGGAAATGGCTTACCCCGGTGGAGATAAGACCCGCCAACTGGAGGTTATCTTCTGTTAGGAGTAGGGTGTACCGAGGGATCTCGGTAGCCAACAACTGACCCAACGCTTCCCGGTCTCCGGGTGGACGGCGGAGTTCGCGTTGCCTCGAAGGTCGGGGTCTCCCCACCGGGGCTGACTTGGTCTAGGCTGGCAAAAAAGAATCGGGATTTTCATCCCTTGATCGAAGAAGGAAGGAAAAGTTTGAGGACCCGATTGGATCGGGACTGGAATAGCCACCAACCCTTCTGGGACCGAAGGATATAAAAAGACCGAAAAAGGGAGATTCGGGGGGTGATGCCAAGGCGATGACAGAGAACAACAAAGGCACTAATGACCCGATAGGAATTTGGGACCAGCTGGGAAGGGTCAAGGAATAGTATTCAAGGAGGTTGACGAAAAAGGGAGGAAAGGATGGATGGAGACCCGCCTTCAGGCAAATCTCGTAAAGGGCCACTCGGCCGGGTCGGAGGAGATGACTCTATCATCGGGAGTCGGCAGGAAAAGCCCAACATCCCGGGGATCTGATAACGGGCCCGGATTTTTACCAAATCCTGGCCTGTTACCATGAGGCGGTCCCCCCTGGGGACTCCTCCACCCTCGAGGAGTGCCGGCCCCTGACCAGCGGCTCCTCGATGGAGGCCTCCCAGTGACCTGCCGCTGGGTCAGAGGGACACGGTCCTCCGAATCGGTGGACCACTCAAGTGAAGGAGAGGGGGAAGGAACAGGAGAGGCGTAGTGCCTCTCAGAACGATTCTCCGAATCATCCTCCGAGGTCGAGATGGGGAACTCATGGATAAAAGAAGGAATGGAGGAGTCTAGAATGGACAAAAAACTGACCTGAAGGAAGGGAAGCTAAGCGCAGGTTCTCGGGTTGCAGGGGAGACCAAGACGCAGAGGCTCAGAGGAAGACGACGATGGAAGCAGTGGTGTGGCCAGATTCAACCCCCATTCGAGTTTTATTGGGTTTTCAAATTGTCCCGCCTTGTCTCATCAGCCACATGGATCCCCACCATAGGCTGGCTCACCTCGATGGTTGCCCAGCGCATGATACGATACGCCTCTAGCTAATGATGGGACTTCGCTGACGTCGCCGCTATGAGAGGTAATGATGATGCGGCTTTCCATGCGGACTTCGAAGAGTTAATCTTGCCTCGAGGACGATCGTGGTGGGCTCAGTGGACGGAAGCGGCCGCCTTTTCACATTCCCCATGCCGTCGCATAGAGATGTAGACAGGGATCAGCCACGTGGGAGGTAGCACCCCTTTCGCCTTGCCAGTGGGGCCGCTTTGCCTCAGGGTGAGGGGGCATCTGATGTGGCTGATCCAGCGCCGTTAGAATAAATGGTAACAGCAGCTAACGGAGGTCCTCCCCTAACCCTGGAACCTCCTCCTTATCCGACATCAGCATTGGTTTCGCCAAGCGTCCGCCTGGAGGACTCCGTCTCCACGGAGTCATTCAACCCTTAGCTCTGCCGAACATCCGGTAAGACCCCGAACATCTCAACCCCGAGACCCCCCTCCGGTCTCGGGGTGCACAAGCATCATCTCACCCCTGAGACCCCCTCTGGTCTCGGGGTGAGGTCACTGCATCACAACCGCGAGACCCTCCTTCGATCTCGGGGTGCACAAGCATCATCTCACCCCCGAGACCCCTTCGGTCTTGGGGTGAGGTCATTGCATCACAACCCTGAGACCCCCCTTCGGTCTTGGGGTGCACAAGCATCATCTCACCCCCGAGACCCCCTCCGGTCTCGGGGTGAGGTCACTGCATACAACCCCGAGACCCCCCTCCGGTCTCGGGGTGCACAAGCATCATCTCACCCCCGAGACCCCTTTCGGTCTCGGGTGAGGTCACTGCATCTCAACCTCAAGACCCCCTCTGGTCTCGGGGTGCACAAGCATCATCTCACCCCCGAGACCCCCTCCGATCTCGGGGTGAGGTCACTGCATCTCAACCCCGAGACCCCCCTCCGGTCTCGGGGTGCACAAGCATCATTTCAACCCCGAGACCCCCTCCGATCTTGGGGTGAGGTCACTACATCTCAACCCCGAGACCCCCTCCGGTCTCGGGTGCACAAGCATATCTCACCCCCAAGACCCCCTCCGGTCTCGAGGTGAGGTCCCTGCATCTCAACCTCGAGACCCCCACTGGTCTCGGGGTGCACAAGCATCATCTCACCCCCGAGACCCCCTCCGATCTTGGGGTGAGGTCACTACATCTCAACCCCGAGACCCCCCTCCGGTCTCGGGTGCACAAGCATCATCTCACCCCCGAGACCCCTCCGATCTTGGGGTGAGGTCACTGCATCTCAACCCCGAGACCCCCCTCCGGTCTCAGGGTGCACAAGCATAATCTCACCCCCGAGACCCCTCCGGTCTCGGGGTGAGGTCCCTGCATCTCAACCTCGAGATTCCCTCTGGTCTCGGGGTGCACAAGCATCATCTCACCCCCGAGACCCCCTCCGGTCTTGGGGTGAGGTCACTGCATCTCAACCCCGAGACCCCCCTCCGATCTCGGGGTGCACAAGCATCATCTCACCCCCGAGACCCCCTCTGGTCTTGGGGTGAGGTCACTGCATCTCAACCCCGAGACCCCCTCCGGTCTCGGGGTGCACAAGCATCATCTCACCCCCGAGACCCCCTCCGTCTCGGGGTGAGGTCACTGCATCTCAACCCCGAGACCCCTCGGGGTGCACAAGCATCATCTCACCCCCCGAGACCCCCTCCGATCTTGGGGTGAGGTCACTGCATCTCAACCCCGAGACCCCCCTCCGGTCTTGGGGTGCACAAGCATCATCTCACCCCGAGACCCCCTTCGGTCTCGGGTGAGGCCACTGCATCTCAACCCCGAGACCCCCCTCCGGTCTCGGGGTGCACAAACGTCATCTCACCCCCGAGACCCCCTCGGTCTCAGGGTGCGGGAGCAACGTTCAGTACGTGAACCGGCCTTCGAACCAAACGACAACTTCGGGCCACCTGGCGCACCCACGTGACCGCCGTGCGCCTGTGGCTGCTTGCGGCCATACCTCATAACGGCGTATGGTGCATTGCATGTGTCACTGTGCATGACCATGCCCCGTTACGGAGTACAATTCACTACCACTTGCAACTGTGCGCGGTCATCGATTCACTACCACTTGCAACTGTGCGCGGTCATGTCAAGCAACGACGCGCAGCAAATTCAACCGCGGCTGCTAGATACATGTAAAGCCATATTGACAGGTAGCGCAGGACGCCTCCGGTGCGCACGGTGACGGTACTCCGCGCGCATGGTGGCGGTACGACAGCAATCTTTCGGAACAGAAGGATGAGATATTCGAACAGGTATAAAAGCACGCGCCCAGTAGTTCTCTTTCTCTCGTCTGATCTCAAGTGACTAACTTGAGGGTCCCACTTGAGCATCCGGTTTTCGAAAACTTTTTTTGCAGGATCAAGAGAAACAAGGTGACTTGATGTCATCACTACCAATAAATTAGACTGCAGTTTTTTTCTTAATCCTAAATGTGTATTAAATTTTTTCGGCTGCAGTTTTTGTTAAAGAATTTCTTGACCCTGAATTTGTATTGGCTTCTTTGATGGGATTTATTTCTTCTGCGATTCCCTGGATTACTTTGGATCCCTAAATTTGTATTAAATTTTTTGGACCGCAGTTTTTTTTTTTTTTTGGGGCTGAACGAACCCGTGGTTCAGGGGCATCTTCACCTTCCTTGTCCGACCACCGACGATCGCCTTCTCTAGCCACGTCAACGATGTCGCCCTCGGCCTTCACCCAGAGCACGATCTTTCCTTCGGTCATCGTCGCGCTTTTAGCGCCGGCATGAATCTCTCGCGGATCATAGCCTGGATATGCGGGTGGCGACACCGGATTAATATTATGGAAACTAAAAATCTAATTAAAAATTAGTAAATAATAAATCAATTTTAATTATAAATAAATAATATTTTTTTAAAGTCACGTCATTATAGTGCTCAAAAAGCGGCTTCGATGGGTTCTTCCGTTTCGAACCGAAGAATTAAGCAGAGGGAAAAATAACAACAACAACAACAAAAAAAAAAACCATCGTAACCTAATTCGTGGATGCATTTTGAATGAAAGAAACTGAACGTTTTTGAATGGTAGAAACGGAAAAGCTCGTTAAATCCATTAAATACGAAGGGGACCGTTGCAACGACAAGCCTTTATCTCAGGGGATTATGGTTTCATGAGCCACTGGAAGCCGGAAGAAGAGGTCCATGCCTGAAGAAGATCACGTTCAGGACTAACCAATTCTAATCCAGCCTCCGTATTAAAACAAAACAAGATTCTACTAGGAGATGGTTTTCATTGATTTGCTCACAAAGAACAACAAAAAAAACTGACAGAAATTGAGAACATTATTTAAGGCCTAATTGGCGTTGCGTTATATACGGTGGAGTGCTATTTTCTTTGGTTAATTGCTACAGGAATTAAAGAGCTTCAGAGAGAGCCCATAAACAAAGAAAGGCAAGAGCAAAAAGATGAAGACTGCTGCTGTTGCCATCCTAGCCCTCGTCCTCGCCTTTTCTGCGGCCATGGCGCAGGAAGACGCGCCGAACCTGAATACGGTGCCGGAGTTGGACAAGTACATCCGCTGCTGGACCTACGTCGCCTACCCCCGTGTCATCAACGACCTCATCGACTTCACCGTCGACGGCACTCTCCCCGGCAAGGAGACATGCAAGGCCGTCAACAAGGCCAGCGACGACGGCTTCTGCATTCCAGATATGTTCCTCATTTGGCAAGAAAAGTATGGTTATTACCGTGACTTCCCTATCCAACTCGAAAAGCATTGCAAGGAAATAGTCCATTGAATGGCCTATTTTATTTGCCGTTCATCTTATCGTTTATGTTATTCTGTCTTCAGCTACCTATTATGTAATGCAAAGTAACGTATGGAATGAAATATGCCTTTGGTTTTCTTAGCGAAGAGGTTTGTTGGTATCATCGGTTTGGTTTTCCTCTCTCTGTCTGCAAATAACACTGAGATGACTGGTTCCAATTTTTGGAAATAGTGCAGTCGATGTTTCAGTGACAGCCCGGCATTAAAAAAAGCATGTGAGATTATGCAAAATATCCTAGTAAGATATAATTTGGATGAACGAGGATTCACAAAGCAAACTCAAATGTGGATATAAGGCTTGATAATTATGGTTATGGTTATGGTTTATATATTTGCATTTCAGTGCCATCATTCTCTTTGTTTTGTTCTTTGAATGGTGCTGATGTCTAGAGATCCAAAGCTGCAAGCATGTCCCACAAGGACACATCCAACAAGCAGGCTGCACTCTGGACCACGGGAAATTCACAAATGCCTATCCTTTGTTTTATTAATTACATTTGGGTTTGTAACAGAGAATCTACAATACAACTCTGTTTCCCATGGCTGTAGATTGACTGTTTTCTGGAATTAATGTTGCAATTCCCAGCTATGGTAAAAATTGTCACTTGTCAGCAGGCTTGAGGGGGATGCTTGAAGGCATCAGCCTACCTACAGTTGGGCATTGCTGTCTCAATTGTTGCTTTTTTCCTCAAAGCTGAGCTGTTAGTCACTTTCTGAGGCTCATTTGACACGTTCTATACATTCTACAAGTCACTTTCTGAGGGTTGCACAGGTTGAACGTAAGCTATAACAACTTTGCAGACCTTTCAGAAAGTAGGAGAAATTTTGTAGAAATCTCTTGGACATCAGGATAAATTACTGTTTTAAGTATTGGGATGAGACCGTTCAGTGTGATCACAAAACATTTGATATTATGCAAACATCAAGATGGCTTTTATGCTTGACCTAGACAATCAGCCAACTTGGAATTCAGAGTAACATGTATGACACTGCTAGAAGTCTTGTGTGATTAATCTGCTGAAATTATCCACTTCTAATTAGCTTGGATGGCTCTTAAACATGCCTTCACTAGGTGAAGATGGCACACCTGTTGATTTTGTCTTGACTCAGTTAACTTATTCGGTTATGCTAATTTTGATCAATTTTTTTATCCACTATTTTATTGTTTAATATGATGGCCACCTTCTTAACCTTTTTATTCAAGCCTTATCCTTGGGATGAATGACCCACATCTATTTCAAATTAACATGGCATCATGAGAGCTGCTGACAAAATGACAAAATTCCATGCACTAACTAGGAAGCACATGCATGACATCTAGCATGAAATGGCTTGGAGGCCATTAAGAAAGCAGGGTAAAAGATTAAGACAACTTAGGTACAGTTCATCAAATATTCATCGTGCATGCACGTTCCTTGCTTAAAAGATGGCACATATCCAAATATCCAATTATTTCTCTTTCCAAGCAATATGCATTTGTTAATTATTTTTTACTTAAGAAAGGTAAATATGTGACACTAATTAAATGAGATGGTTCTACATGCACCATTTCTCAAATGAAGAATTGGAGAAGAAGCAACATATATGATGTGGCTAATGTAGCCACAAGAGTAATTTCGATAAAACCAAAACATTAGTGCGCCCTGGTGTCTCCAAGCCCGCCGAGTCGGCCCCGACCATTCCTGGTCGGCCCCTCTTGGCCCAAGCATCTCCAAGCTTGCCGAGTCAACCCCGACCATTCCTGGTCAGCCCTTCTTGGCCCCGGCATCTCCAAGCCCGCCGCCGAGTCGGCCCCGACCATTCCTGGTCGATCCCTCTCGGCCCCGGCGTCTTCAAGCCCACCGAATCGGCCCCAATCATTACTGGTCGGCCCCTCTCGGCCCCGGCGTCAAGCCCGCCGAGTCGGCCCCGACCATTCCTGGTCGGCCCCTCTCGGCCCTGTCGTCTCCAAGCCCGCCGAGTTGGCCCCGACCATTCCTGGTCGGCCCCGGCGTCTCCAAGCCCACCGAGTCGGCCCCGACCATTCATGGTCGGCCTTTCTTGGCCCCGGCGTCTCCAAGATCGCCGAGTCGGCCCCAACCATTCCTGGACCGTTCCTGGTCGGTCCTTCTCGGCCCCAGCATCTCCAAGCCCACCGAGTTGGCCCCGACCGTTCCTGGTCGGCCCTTCTCGCCCCCGGCGTCTCCAAGCCCACCGAGTCGGCCCCGACCGTTCCTGGTCGGCCCCGCCCCGGCATGTCCTAGTCGGTGAGGCTGGTCCCGACCACCCCTGGGTCGGTGAGGCTGGCCCCGGCCACCCCTGGCCGACCCAGATAAGCCTCGGCTCTCCCGAGAGAGTTGAGACTTCCCGGTTTCCTTCAAATCTGGTAGCTCGGGACGCTACCTCTCTGACCCGCGCCGCCTGACAACGCCAGATCCAACTACCCACTGGCCACGCTGCTGATGGGACTGGACCCAACTACCTAATAGCCCCGCTGGCTGATGGGACTTAGCCCACCAACCGTCGTTTTCTCCCTTTCCGATGAGACAGGACCCACCAACCAGCGTAGATTCATGCAACTCCCAAGAACTCCGCGAACATTCCTTCTTCACGGAATCCTACATGATCATGCCAGGGTCAACCCCTATAAAAAGGTGAATCCACTCAATAAACAGGTATGTGCGATAATCCTGAAAAAATCGCTATCCTAAGGCCCAAAGAGGAATCCCTCCTCCTCGGGAGCACCTTTTCATCTAAAAAGAGCTCATTGAGCTCCTCTTCTGCTGTGACCTCAATTGCTAACTTGGGCATCGGAGGGTTCCACCGGAGAATCCTCTCCGGTCCTGGGACTTCTTTGCAAGCAACCTGGTGAAGCGAAGGTTCGAGAATCAATCCGTTCCTGACGTTCAGGACCAGTGATTGGGCGTCATCAGATTGGCGCGCCAGGATGGAAGAAGTTGGTATAGGACGCAGCGAGTATCTCGGGGCTTCCCTGTGCTACATCTCGCCAAACTCTACCCCCCCTCTCTTCTCTTCTTGAAGCCATGGTGGTAACACGAGCTCAGGATGCTTCCATCAGCTGTTCAGCGGGGCGCCAGTTAGGCAGCAGAAGGCCAACCCCCCTGCCGCCGATCCTCCAGTCACCTGCCCACCACCAAACGTAGCCATCCAAATGGCAGAGCAACTGGCGACCTCTTTCAGCAAGTTCAAACTCTCACTGCTATGGTCCACGGGCTCCAGCAGCAGTAGTCCGTGGCCACCCAGCACCAAACCGCTCCCCCCACCAGTCAGCAGTCGGTGAGGGGAGGTTCTCCATGGCGGGAGGCCGGTCGTTGCCCGGCTTCCCCTAGGAAGCCCTGCCGCGAGCCCTCCAAGCAGCCACGGTCCCCTAATCGTGGCCCCAGCAAATTCACTCCTGGGCCGCGTCATCAGGAGGAGCCAAAGCGAAGTCCCAACTTTCGTCTCCTTTTCCATCTTCTTCTTCTTCTTCTTCCTCCTCCGAGCCATCTCGGAGGGCCCCAACAATTAGCCGACAGGCGGAGAGTGTCTGGAGGAGTACAACATGCAACTGGATGAGCTCACCAGGAAAATCAATCATCAGCCGGAGGAAGAGTTCGACACCCATCCTCTTACACCCGCCGGATATTAAGGAGCATGTCCCCTCTAGGTTTTGCTTCCCCCAGGTAGACCCATACGATGGTACGATAGATCCTCTCGACCATCTCGACAGTTATAAAGCAATGATGCAGGTCCAAGGCTTCAGACGCCCTTTCTGCAAGGCCTTTCCTGCCACTCTGCGGAAGGCCGCTCGCGCGTGGCACTCGCGCTTGTCCCCTCACAGCATCGACTCCTTCCGAGAACTGGAGAAGGCCTTCCTGGCACATTTCGACACCTGCCACGAATTCCAAGGGTAGGACAGCCTCTTCTCCGTGCGCCAGTTGCTGCGGGACTTTGTGTCCCGGTTCAAGGCTGCCGCCCTCGAGGTCTACCATCTCGATGACGCGGTAGCAACGCTGGCATTGAAGCGGGGACTCCTTCCGTCCCGCTTCACCTTTTCTTTGGATAAGAAGCCCCGGGCTCTTATTTCGACCTCCTCCTCCGGGCTCAAAAGTACATCCATGCGGATGAAGCCGACTTCACCCGCCGAGAATCTTCAAGGAGCTCCAGCCACAAGCCCGCTCGCCCTAGCCAAGCGGGCCCCCTCGACACCAGCGAGCTGACCCGCCTCGCCGATCCGACAATAGGCGTAGAAGCCCTGTCCCCGACGAGAGCAAGCTCACACCTCTTCTCGCCCCTCGATCTCACATTCTGATGGAGATCGAGGGCGAGCCTTACCTCCAGCGCCCTCCTCCCATGAAGAAAGGTCCTCCCCGCGACAAAGCCACTACTGCCGATTCCACCGGGACTATGGCCATGACACTGACAGCTGCTACAGCTTGAAGCGGGCCATCGAGGAGCTCATTCAGCGGGGCTACCTCGGCAAGTATGTTCAGAAGGCGCAGCAGCCGCTGCCGACCCTCATGGGGCCTCCGCCTGTTCAGGCCTCGGTCGACAACGCCCCCATAGAGCGGACGGTCGGAATGATGTCCTGGGGGTCAACCTCCGCATCTAAGCGGCCGAAGGGGGAGGAGGCGCCGAGTAATGTAATTCCTGGGGGGATCTGCTATCGTAGATAATGTAAACAATGAAGGCATCGTCGTCTCTATGACGATCGCCAAGCACCTGTAAAGAGGATATTAGTTGATAGTGGCAGCTCAGCTGACATCCTTACCTACGACGCTTTTGTTCGGATGGGATTATCTTTGGACTCCCTTCAGCCTGTGGCGACCCCTTTGGTCGGTTTTACTGGGGACTCCATAAGAGTTGAAGGTGAAATACCTTTGCTGTGACAGCTGGAACGCCGCCATGCCAAAGCACAGTGATTATGAAATTCCTGGTTGAGGGTTCCCTTAGCATATAATGCCATTCTCGGGCGTCCAGGTTAGAACCTTTTGGACGCAGTTATCTCCACCCGGCGTTTATTGGTGCAGTTCCCCACTAGTGGAGGAGTCGGAGAGATGCGCGGTGAGGTCAGCCCAGTCCTGCCCTGTTATCACGCGGCATCAAGTCCTCTGGAAGCTGAACCAGCTTTTGAAGCATCCGACCCCAGAGACTCTAACAAGGGAGGGGAACCAGCTGAACACCTTTTAACTTCCCTCTTGGAGATGACCCGGCAAGGACGTCCGTGTCGGCGGACTCCTTCCCCCAGAAGACCGGGAGCATCTCTTAGCCTTTTTGAAGGCTAATTCAGACGTTTTTGCTTGGTCAGTATCTGATATGCCCGGCATCCCTCCGGAAGTGATCACCCACAAGCTCAACATTGACCCGCGGCACCGTCCAATCCGCCAAAAGAAGAGAAGCTTTGCTCCTGATTGACAAAAGGCTATTAACGAGGAAGTCAACAAGCTACTCAGTGCCGGCCACATCCGGGAGGCACACTACCCTAGTTGGCTGGCCAATGTGGTCATGGTGCGTAAGGCAAATGGGAGCTGAAGGATTTGCATAGACTTCACCGACCTCAACAAGGCGTGTCCAAAAGACAGCTTTCCCCTGCCAAGAATTGATCAGCTGGTGGATTCTACCTCCGGGCATGAACTCCTCAGCTTCATGGACGCCTTCTCAGGATATAATCAGATAAGGATGGACCCCAGCGACGAAGAGCACACCTCCTTTGTGATGGAAAAGGGCATTTATTGCTACAAAGTGATGCCTTTTGGCCTCAAGAATGCGGGGGCAACTTACCAAAGATTGATGAACAAGTGTTCCAGGACCAGCTAGGCCGGAATATGGAAGTCTACGTAGCAACATGCTGACAAAGAGCACCCGCGCCTCTGATCACGTCTCCGACTTAGAGGAGACCTTCAACAACCTCCGTCGCTTCCAAGTTAAGCTGAACCCCAAGAAGTGTGCTTTTGGGGTCACGGCAGGCAAGTTCCTGGGTTTCATAGTGACCCAGCGGGGGATCGAGGCGAACCCAGAGAAGATCAGCGCCATACTCGACATGAGGCCACCGTCCAGTAAGAAGGAAGTGCAGCGATTAACCGGGAGGATAGTGGCTCTAAGTCGTTTCCTCTCCAAATCGGCCGAGAGATGCTTGCCCTTCTTCAAGGCCTTGCGGAAGATGAATAGCTTGAGTGGACAGACGATTGCCAGAGAGCCTTCGACGGGTTGAAGGCATTTCTGTCCTCTCCACCGCTCCTATCCAAGCCAAGAGACGGGGAAAGTCTTTTCCTCTACTTAGCCGCTTCTTCGGAAGCCGTTAGTTCAGTTTTGGTGCGTCTCGACGCTGATGGAACTTAAAGGCCTATCTATTATGTGAGCAAGGTCCTCCATGACGCAGAAGTCAGGTACTTCAAAATAGAGAAGGTTATCTTCGCCCTGATAGTCTCTGCTCGACGTCTCCGCCCGTATTTTCAAGCCCATCCTATTGTGGTGCTCACGGATCAGTCCCTGCGGCCATCCTAGCTCGTCCAGATACCTCAGGCCGACTCACCAAGTGGGCCATCAAAGGGGAGAGTTTGACCTTTCTTTCCAGGCTCGACCGGCTCTGAAGTCCCAAGTTTTGGCTGACTTCCTAGTTGAATGCACTTGGGCAGAGGAGGTGACTGAAGAGGTTACCAAGGAACAGCGCGAGCCTGAACCAGGCAGAGATGGAGAAACTTGGATCCTTCATATGGACGCGCATCAAACTCTCAAGGGAGCGGCGCCGGCCTCATTCTTGCGGACCAGGCGGAGAGAGGACAAAATGCGCCCTGCGGTTTCTATTCGAAGCCACCAACAATCAAGCTGAGTACGAGGCCCTACTGGCCGGGTTAAGGCTAGCCCAGGAGTTTAGAATAAGGCATCTCAGAGCTTTCACGGACTCGCAACTCATCTTCGGGCAAATCAATGGGGAGTACGAGGCGTGTGACCCCATTATGACTCAGTACTTGGGCAAGGTTCGGCTCCTGACCTCCCCGCTAGCTTATTTCAATATCAATTACATTCCACGGAGCGAAAACGCCAAGGCCGACATCCTTTCTCGTCTGGCTACCTCTGCCGACGGGTGGCAAGGGATGCTAACATTGAATATTTGGAAAGACCCAGTGCAGAGGATAGCGAGGAAATCCTCCCGCTCACCCAAGAGCCCACATGGATGGACGCCTACGTTCGTTATCTCACTGACGGCACGCTCCTGATGACCGCAATGAAGCCAGGCTGCTCAAGTGGAGAGCCTCCAAATTTATCCTCCTCGATGGGCGTCTATACAGAAGGTCATTCTCCTATCCCCTGCTCAAGTGTGTGGGACCTGCCGATGCCGACTACATCCTCAGAGAAATCATGAGGGCATCTGTGGAAACCATCTAGGAGGTAGATCCTTAGCCCAAAAGGCCCTCCATCAGGGATACTTCTGGCTCACTATGAGGGAGATGCGGCTAAATTAGTTCAGAAATGCGATGGTTGCCAGCGCCATGCACACATCCAACATCAACCATCTACCCCGCTGAACCCACTCTCGGCCCCATGGCCTTTCGCTCAGTGGGGAATGGACAGTCTCGGGCCATTCTCCCCAGCTTCCGGGCAATGGAGGTTCTTGCTAGTCGCCATTGACTACTTCACCAAATGGGTCGAGGTCGAGGCGCTAGCCAAGATCACTGAAAGCAAAGTCAAAGCTTTCTTTTGGAAGTCAATCATATGCCGTTTCGGCCTGCCTCACACCCTCATCACGGACAACGGCCGCTAATTCAACAACGAAGCATTTAAAGTCTTCTGTGACGAGCTAGGCATTCATCACCGATTCACCTCTATCGGCCACCCCCAAACCAACGGGGAGGCCGAGGTTATGAACCGCACCATCCTTAGAGGACTCAGAACCCGGTTAGACGGATCTAAAGGTCGATGGGTGGAGGAGCTCCCTAGCGTGATATGGGCCTATCACACGACCCCCAGAGCCCGATGGGCGAGACTCCCTTCAGTCTCGCCTTCGGATCCGAAGCTGTCATTCCTGTCGAGATCGGATTACCCAGTCCACGCGTGGAGTCCTTCAGCGAAGAAAATAACTCCGTGCTGATTCGGGCTAATTTGGACTTCATCGACGAAGCGCATGATCGGGCGAGGCTGCGCATGGTGACTTTTCGTCAGCGAGCGGCCAGGTACTACAATGCTCGAGTTCGTCTTAAGGATTTTCGCCACGAAGACTTGGTTTTAAGAAAAGCTGAGGTTTCAAAGCCTACATAGGGGGGAAAACTATCCCCCAACTGGGAGGGTCCTTATCGCATCGCCGAGATACTCCATCGGGGGCATACAAACTAGAAGAGCTCGACGGACAACCCATTCCACGTACCTGGAATGCAGACAACCTTCGCCAATATTATCAATGATGTATTCCCCTGGGGCGTAAGCAATAAAGGAGGTCCCTTCTGACGCAACAACCTACTCTTCCTTGCATCCAAGGACCAAATCTTTCAAAAGAGCTCGTCGGCATCGCGGCTAAGGGACACCACTCGGCCCCGGCATGGCGGCGCCCCCGAGTCGGTTAAGACCCTAGCAGCTCCATACCCGGTCGAGTCGCCCTTCAGGCGGCACACAAACCCCTGAAGCGGTTCAAAAGGAGCTCGCCAGCATCGCAGCTAACAGGACACCACTCGGCCTCGGCACGGCGGTGCTCCCGAGTCGGTTAAGACCCTAGCAGCTCCATACCCGGTTGAGTCGTCCTTCAGGTGGCACACAAACCCCTGAAGCGGTTCAAAAGGAGCTCGTCGGCATCGCGGCTAACGGGACACCACTCGGCCGCGGCACGGCGGTGCCCCCGAGTCGGTTAAGACCCTAGCAGCTCCGTACCCAGTCGAGTCACCCTTCAGGCGGCACACAAACCCTTGAAGCGGTTCAAAAGGAGCTCGCCAGCATCGCAGCTAATGGTACACCACTCGGCCCCGGCACGACGGTGCCCCCGAGTCGGTTAAGACCCTAGCAGCTCCGTACCCAGTCGAGTCGCCCTTCAGGCGGCACACAAACCCCTGAAGCGGTTCAAAAGGAGCTCGCTGG
Organism: Calamus simplicifolius; assembly: GCA_900491605.1. NCBI lineage: Eukaryota > Viridiplantae > Streptophyta > Magnoliopsida > Arecales > Arecaceae > Calamus > Calamus simplicifolius. Next base: position 293,261 of record UESW01001559.1, on the reverse strand, counting down.
CATCGCGGCTAATGGGACATCACTCGGCCCCGGCACGGCGGTGCCCCTAAGTCGGTTAAGACCATAGCAGCTCCGTACCCAGTCGAGTCGCCTCTCAGGCCTCAGCCATCTCAGGTCAATCCGAACGCATCCAAAATTAGGCTTGGCGTCGAGTCGCTCGGGGATCTTTCCAAGCCTTTGGAAGATTCATACGTAAACGAGCCTTCTTGCCAATAGCTTACGACAGCACGAAACATCTTAAGTGACCGTTCATATGGCTGGCCTACATCCTAGAGATGCATTCAAATATTGGCTAAGTCCGAAGTCGCGGAACATTTCAGAAGATACTATATTCGGCTATGACATCGTTAGCATATACAATTTGGCCATAAGAAGTAAAGCATAGTAAGGCGTTTTTCTCAGAAGAAGAAAGACCGGATGAATCAAAACACAAAGAAGTTGGGAGAAAAAGTCTTTTTCATTAACTATTGAAGAAAGGTACAAAAATAGGCCTGAGGCCAGTTATACACAATAAAGCAAAGAAAAATAACTCAAGGCTCGCTGGGGCCGGGCCTCTCTTCGTCCTTTTTCTCCGCGGGCTTCTTGTCAGAATCCCCAGGTTGGACGTCTTCAAGTTCAGCAATATCGATCTTGAGGCCATGGATACTCTGACCTTGCACATCTCGAAGCCTGAACATAAGCATCGAGGCTGGCCTCGATGACTTCCTGCTTGAACTCCGGCAAGGCCTTATAATTGGAGACGGCCTGCCCCGCCTCGGCTTCGGCCCGCTGTGCTTTGGCCTCGGCCTCCCAGGCCTTGCTCTCGGCCTCTTCAGCGAGGGCGCTGGCCGGCCACCACCCCGGCCTTCTCCGAGCCTGCCTCCGCTGCCGCCCTCTCTGCCGCAATCCGATTCTCCTCCTCGGCGCGTTGAAGCCACCGAGTCAACTCCTCGTTTTGCGCCGTGGCGGCCTTCAATCTCTCTGAGGCCAACTCCATTTTGGCCTCGGCTGCGGAGGCCCGGCCGCTCTCGGCTTCAACCTGGCTCTCCATCTCCCTTAGGCGACCGGCCCAGCTCTCCTCGTGGGCCGAGGTTTCTTGATGAAGGCAAGCAAGGCTTTCGGCCTGCGCCATGCTCTCCTTCTTATATCTATCGGCCCGCCAAGGCCTTGGTTATTGCGTTGGAAGAATGGGCCAGTGCCTCGTGGAGGCCAATGCTCCATTGACCAGCTGTAGCAGAGGAAGCATGTCAGCTACGAGAAGAAGAAGAAATATGGTAAAAATGAGAAGTATTCAAAATTTACCTAGACAACAGAGACCATGACCATATCTAGGAGTGCATAGTGGCTCATTCCCCGCGTCTCCTCTTCAAGCTTGGTAGTTCGAACTCTCGACAGGAGGCGAAAGGCCTGCGCGGTGTCCACCATTGTGCTAACCGGGGGAACCAGCCTCGTCTGCCCCACCTGCGGGCCTTCGGCTTGGGGGCGGGCCGGGCGCTGGGCCGATTGGTGGGATGAGCTCCCCACTCACCCCTTTGCTTCTCGGTTGCCTCCACCCCGTTCCGGACCTCCTTGGCGACCCGCTCCCCTTCGCTGGTAGTTGAGGGAGCACCTTCTCTCTCGGGCTCTACAGCAGCCGAGGGCCGACAGCAACAGTGACCCGCCCCACCTCGGGCACATCGGCGGCGGCAGGAGCTTCCTCCTCTCCATCCAAAATTACCACCGTCGTTTCGGTGGTGGCCGGATCTCCCCTTCTTCGATTTCGGCCCCCGCTGGCTTCCGGGCCGCTCCTACAATCAGCTTCTTCTCAGTCGGCTCCCCCGCGGGCATTGGGGGTGTGGGGGCTACGGCCGGCCTGGCCGACTCCCTTCCCCGGAGTTTCTTTGCCGGCCTGGATGATTCTTCGGTCGCCCGCCTCTTCTGCCTTAAAATAGCCTCGAAATCACTGGCGAAACCCTCATTGCTGCACAGAAAAGAATAATGAGCATCAGTGGCGGCATACAGTAAATCGAAGGACAGACAGAAGGATTCAGGCGCCAAGCTCACCGGTCGCCAGGGCCAACTCGGCTTCTACCAGGTTCTCCTCGGACAGGAGTTTCTTGTAGCCGGGGATTTGACAGTTGGACAGTTAGGTGCATAATTCCTTATCCCTATCCCCTACGGTGGAATCTTCGTTGGAGCTAGTATCGGGCTCCCTCCAAGCGGCCCTGACCCCCTCGACGTGGGCAAAAAGAAATCTAGGTTTCTACCCCCTAATTTTGGACGGGGACCTAAGGGGAAAGCTCTACCCGCCTGGTGGTAAACGCCCACCAGGCACCCTCACCTTGACGGCGGAGCTTATAGAAAGCTCGAAATAGAGATAGCCCTGGGCGGGCCCCCTCGAAATGACAAAGGATGACAAAGGCGTAGATGATCCAATCGAGTTCGGAGTCAACTGTGCCGGCACTAACCTATACCTATCTAAAAGATTAAGGAAAAAAGGATGGAAAGGAAGGCAAAGCCCGCACCGAAGAACTCCTTGTACAGAGCGACCCGACCTGGATGGTCGGAGGTCACCCTGTCTTCGGGCCCCGGCGCAGACAGGCCAATGAAGTCAGGGACATGGTATTTAGCTCTAACGGCCTCTACGTCCTTAGAGGTCATGGTTGAAGCCACCCCAGCTGGACCGATGGATCAGAACTCACCGCTGGAGGAAGCGCCGGACGGTGAGAGGACAAGGGGACTGCCCTAATAAGAGGACCAGAGGTGGTCGGAGGTCCTATTTCCCCCGATTGACCACGGATGATGACGCCGCCCACCGACTGAGGCATTCGACTTCTAGCTACAGGGGCCTGGTCTTCACTGCTAGATTGGGAAGACTCTTCTACGGGTCTCTTGCCCTCCCTAATGGCATGGCGGTCCATAGGTAAAAAAGGGATGAAACTAACCTGGGAGTTGAAAAGACTCAGGTCGCAGAAGAACTCAGGGAAGAAGAAATAGAAGAAAGCAATGGCAGCGTAAAAGTTTCTCAGGCCCTTGAAAGGTTTTTATAGCCCCCGTCTCCAGCTAACGCCGCCCCAAATCCCGCCATCTGGCGCGCGTCCATTGCGTTGCAGGCTGCCACCGAAAATCTTGCCTGCGCCCGAGGCGTGCCGCCTCGATCCGCTCCAGAACATGTGATCCCGGCCAATCGCGGGCCATAGAAAACAGAGCGGTAACGATGTCCTTGCCTTTTTCCATCACCCAATGAGCCCCTTCTCCGAGCGTCCGGCGCCAATGTCATCATCACCTAACGCATGATTACGGGAGAACTTCGAAGCGACACTGCCTCAAAACAAAGCACCAGCACATCAACCCATTTAAAGTGCACTAAAGAAAGCAATCATTCTTTTTGATTTTTGCGCCCCTTTCGCCCAAAGGATTGCAGACGCGTGGTCCTTAGCGCTCAGGGGGGGGGGGCATCTGATGTGGCTAATGTAGCCACAAGGGTAATTTCAACAAAACCAAAACATTAGTGTGCCCCGGCTTCTCCAAGCCTGCCGAGTCGGCCCCGACCATTCCTGGTCGGCCCTTCTCGGCCCGGTGTCTTCAAGTCCGCCGAGTCGGCCCCGACCATTCCTGGTCGGCCTTCTCGGCCCCAGCGTCTCCAAACCCGCCGAGTCGGCCCCGACCATTCCTGGTCGGCCCCTCTCGGCCCCGGCGTCTCCAAGCCGCCGAGTCGGCCCGACCATTCCTGGTCGGCCCCTTCTCGGCCTCGGTGTCTCCAAGTCCGCCGAGTCGGCCCCGACCATTCTGGTCGGCCCCTTCTCGGCCCCGGCGTCTCCAAGCCCGCCGAGTCGGCCCCGACCATTCCTGATCCCCTCTCGCCCGGCATCTCCAAGCCCACCGAGTCGGCCCCGACCATTCCTGGTCGGCCCTTCTCGGCCCCGGCATCTCCAAGTCCGCCGAGTCGGCCCCGACCATTCCTGGTCGGCCCTTCTCGGCCCCGGCGTCTTCAAGTCCGCCGAGTCGGCCCCGACCGTTCCTGGTCGGCCCTTCTCGCCCCGGCGTCTCCAAGCCTGCAGAGTCGGCCCCGACCATTCTGGTCGGCCCTGCCCCGGCACGTCCTAGTCGGCGAGGCTGGCCCCGGCCACCCCTGGTTGACCCAGATAAGCCTTGGCTCCCCCGGGAGAGTCGAGACTTCCGGTTTCCTTCAAATCTGCCCCAACACGGCCCTGGTAGCTCGGGACGCTACATCTCTGACCCGCGCCGCTTGACAACGCCAGATCCAACTCCCACTGGCCACGCTGCTGATGGGACTGGACCCAACTACCCAATAACCCCGCTGGCTGATGGGACTTAGCCCACCAACCGCCGTTTTCTTCTTTTCCGATGAGATAGAACCCACCAACCAACGCGATTCATGCAACTCACAAGAACTCCGCGGACATTTTTTTCTTCACGGAATCCCACAGGTCAACCCTATAAAAAGGTGAATCACTCAATAAACATGTATGTGCGATAACCCCGAAAAAATCGCTATTCTAAGGTCCAGAGAGGAATCCCTCCTCTCCGAAAGCACCTTTTCATCTAAAAAGAGCTCATTCGAGCTACTCTTCTGCTGTGATCTCAATTGCTAACTTGGGAACCTGGTGAAGTGAAGTTCAAAATCCATCGATGTTCAGGACAAGTAATTGGGCATCATCAAATTGATGCGTCAAGAAGGATTGGTTCTACATGCATCATTTCTCAAATGAAGAATTGGAGAAGAAGCAACATATACATTGGAAGTCTTGGTAAAAGTCCAAAAGGAGCCCCATCCAACTATAATCACCATCAACCCTTACCATTATGACTTTGGTTATTAATTGGAATTAGAAAACGCAAAAGATTCCCCAAACTAAATCGATTTACACCTAAGAATCCAAGCTGTAGGAAATTTCCAGTGCCTCGCCATTGTCACCATGCCGCCTCCGGAGTCATCTTTTTTGACCACCTTTTCCGGGGTCTTTTTTTTTTTTTTTTTTAATGCCGAGCCCTTCGTCATTTTTCTCCCAAAAGATTGAAAGGAAGCAAGTTTGACATCTTTCTCAAGCTTGCTCTTGATCATCTGGCTTTCTTGCACCCTCCTGATCCTCTTGAGCACTGGCTTTATCCTTCTTTGTTTGGATAAGTTCGATCAGCCCTCGGAGCGCAACTTCGGGATCGTCGCTCTTCATCAGCTCTTCCGCAACCTCGGCCGGGGTGACCTCCACCTCTTTGATCAGTCCTTCGATCTCGTTGAAGAGCGGGTGGTGGTCGAGGCAATGGTAATTGGAAGCCAGGACTCTGAACCCGGTGGGAGTGCAGTAGGTCATGTGGACGTGGACGTCCATCCGGCCCGGCCGCAGCAAAGCCGGGTCCAGGCGATCCTTGTAATTGGTGGTGAACACTATGATCCTCTCCTCTCCACAGCTCGACCACAGGCCATCGACAAAGTTCAATAGACCAGATAGTGTTACCTGTGCCATTATTTATAACACAAATTAAGTTTAGATTGTTTTGGGACTAAAACAAAGAACTCTGTTTTGGAATCAGAGTGAATGGGAATTAAAAAAGAAAACTTCGATCAGAAAGACTGTGTCGTTAGAAAAAGCAGGCAATATTGAACAACGAATAAATCGTGAAATTTGTGAAGAAACAAACAGCTCTAGATCTATTTCTATTTCTAAAAAGATCATGGATAAATTTCAATAGAAGACAAGCTCACCTTGTCCTCTTCATCACCGGGAGACATCTCCTTGTTTGCCCTCTTCTCTGCCTTTCGGTTCTGCAACTCGAGCGAGCAGTCGATGTCCTCCACCACCAGAATGGACCGGTTGGCCATCCCGACGAGCAGCGCTCTCAACGTCGAATTGCTCCGTACCTGCGTCAGTTCCAAATCGTACACATCGAACCTGAGGAAGTTCGCCATCGCCGCGACCAAGCTCGACTTGCCGGTCCCCGGTGGCCCATGCAGCAGGTAACCTCGTTTCCAGGCCTTCCCTATCCTCTTGTAGAACTCCTTCCTCCTCACAAACCTCTCCAAGTCCTCCATCACCTCCTTCTTCAGCTTCACTCCATGGCCAGCGTCTCGAACGTCGCAGGGTGGTGGAGGTGCACGGCCGTCCACATCTCCTCCTCGTTGGTGTAAAGCTTCAGCGTCTTGGACTGCTCTTTGATCGCTTTGGATTGCTCCAGGACGTAAGGCAGGTAGGACGTCAAGGCCAAGTCCTTGTGCTTCTTGTGGAAGGTGAGCTCCAGGTAGCGGACCTCCGATGGGGTGGAATCGACGAAGTAGCGGCGGTGGCGGTGGGTTTGGAACATGGGGCGGTTGGATTCGCGGGATAGGAGTCGCCACCGGAACTGCACCTGTTGGAAGACGTCGACGATCTCCTCGCCGCTCTCCATGGTGACGTCGAGCCCGGCAGAGTCGTCCTGCTTGACGACGCGTAGACGGCGGGTGGAGGGGGACTGCTTGGTGCCGAGGTAGATCTGGGCGGCCTTGTACATCTTGTTGACGGTGATGCCATCGAGCTCGTCGACGACGACGGTGAGGTGGGAAGAGAACCGGGCGAGGAGGGTGGCCAGGGTGGAGGAGAGGTAGAATTGGACTCTCTCGGGGACGAGGTCCTTGGCGATGGTGCGGATGAGGACGGCGGAGGCGGCAAGGGAGGCGGCGGTGGAGAGGAGTGTTTTGGGAGTGGCCATTGGGGTTTTTTTTGGGGGGAGGTGGGGGTTTGGGGTGATGCGGTTGTGTGGGAGGGCGGCCGGTGGCGACGCTCCGGATATGAATCCTTAGATAGCGAAAATATTAGATTGATGTGAATCCGTGAACGATGATTTTATTTAATTTTATCTGACAACTAGACGAAGATAACTTCGTTCTCTTTAGGATAACTCTTAATAATATTAATTAATTAATTAATAATTTTAAAAAATTAAAAATATTTGTTTTGATGAAAGTAGACAAGGGAGCTAATTTTTTTTAAATAAATAAAGATTTTATAAAGGATATGAAAGTTAAAAATAGAGATTAGATTGTAATCAAAAGCAAATTCTAAGGCATTACATCGTGATGGTGCGGTTGTACACTCAAGATTCTTCTCAAAATAAGGTAGATAATAACGGATTCAATGGTTAAAGATAATTCATCGGTTCTATTATTTAATACAATAAATTTATATAATATATTTATGTAAAGTTAATTTTTAATCGTTGATATCAAAGCTTCAATACTTTTAACTTATTTTATTAGATATTTTATTATTTTAAAATCTAACTAAATTTTTTATATTAATAATTATTATATCATTCTTATTACCTGTGTGATTAAGGAAATCATTGAATCGTTGCCATAGAAGGGCAGGGCATTGTTGATTTCTATTTTGCTCGGTTAAGAAGAGTCCAAAAGGGAAGGTTACTATTATTACTTTAAATTATTTCTAAACTTAAGTCTCATGTTCAAATCTTTGCCTAAAAAATATTCCACTTACGCGTGTCCCATTTTTTTACGCGCTTCCGATGAGAATGAGAAGGATCGTCCACGGGATGCATGCGTGATGAAAGGGGGCTCGTCCACGCGATGGCGTTGAAGGGGCTCGATTTCTGAGATGGACATGAAAGAGGGAATAAAAAATTAAAATTTAAAATTAGTACATTATCTCCTCAATGATTTTTTTATCATATCATGTGATATAATTTATTTTATATATTTCTTAAGTTTAAAACTTTTTATATTAAAATATGTCTTTTGAGCCTCTATGCCTACGGAGTTTTGTATAGACTGGTCCAAGTGACTAATGAGCTATGATCGAACGTGTTCTAATTGACAAAAAAATTACTTAAGATGATAATTTTGAAATTGCATTGAATAGATGCTTGGTATGTTTTACTCATGTTATGCATATTAGATTTTATATGCTATGCATGAGACAAAATTATATTTAGTGGTAGTATGAAAATCATAATGCAAGTCCTTTTAGGGTTTGATTGATCAATTGGTATCTAGAAAAGTAGTTCTGAATGATAAAGAGATCATAGTTTTTTATTTGGTTTCATTGATTGATCTGACCAATTAAATTGGTGTCTAACGGGGGACCCACCTCTCTTCCTCTGGCCTAGCCAATTCGATTGATTCAGACCTTGATTTAAAAATGCTATATTGATTAACATCACTTTTTAATGCCTTACTTTATAAATTGGTTAATGTCACATGATCAATATGATTTTGATTAACTAAGGACTAGCCATAGTATCTTTAATTAATCAAAGTTATATATTGAGTTACAAAGATCACATAAGGTTAGATGACATTGATTATAATTAATTATATTTAATGCAATAAATCTTATTCAAGAGAAATTTTTATTGCATTTATATAATTAATTAAGTTGTGATAACAAATTATTTTCTTAATTATTCATAGGAATTAAGAAATGAATATAATTTATTAGTCATATAATTAAGTTAATGAATCTATTTAAGTATAATAACTTAGCCCACAGGTGGTTATTATATGTCATTGATTCATATTGTTGCATACTTACATTGGTAAGACATGACATTCAGTTGTATGCCTCAAATTCAGTTACATGAATATAATTATTTATTTTATGTGACTATTTTACCTGTGAATATCTCTGATATGGAAGGAAAGAATTCTCTTTCAGTTAGGGTGCATGGACATTGACTATGTTATCAGGAACTACATTTAGTTACACCTATTAGCACTCGGTCTGAGATTACTGTGTATGAATGATGGGAGCGATCTAATCGCCTCGATATGATGGTCATACATACTAAGATTTCTGCTAGTATACATGGTTCAATTCCTGAGTATAAAAATATCAAAAAACTTCTGAAGGCTATTGATGCATAATTTGAGTCTTCAGATAAGGACTAACTAGCACCGTAATGACAATGTTATCATCAATAAAGCTCACTACTATTGAGGTGTGCTTGAGCATATCATGAGATGAGGGACATTGTGGCTCAACTAAAATCCCTAGAGGTTGAGATATCAGAATCTTTCTTAGTGCACTTTATTCTGAATTCACTCTCACAATATAGTCCCTTCAAAATATCTTACAACACACATAAGGATAAATGGGCAATTAATGAACTTCTGACCATGTGTGTTCAAAAGGAAGGGAGGCTGATTCTGCATGGGAGAAAGTGCATATTTAGTTGCTAAGAGAAAGACTAAAGCTTTTAAAGCCAAACGCAAAGGAAAGGGTAAGTACCCATCCATACAAAGTCAAAAAAAATCCAAGTGCTTCTTTTACAAAAGAAAAGGATATATAAAGAAGGATTGCCTAAAATTCAAGGCTTGACTTGACAAGAAAAGTACTCTACCCTCATTCGTATGTCATGAATCCAATGTGGTTGTTAGTCATAATACATGGTGGATTGATTCTGATTTTGCAATCCATGTTTCAAACACCTTGCAGGGTTTTCTAACTCAAAGAAAACCAGTGGGAAGTGAACAAAACATCTATTCAGAAAACAAGATGAGTTCACATGTGAAAGCAATTGGGACGTGTAGACTTATTTTAAATTTTAGTTTTGCTTTAAATTTGGAAAAGACTTTTTATATTCTAAATTTTTTAGAAATTTAATTTCAGTGTCAAGACCTGTACTCTTAGGATATTCCTTTAATTTTAATAAAAGCTCTATTAATTTATTTTATAAATCTAAGCTTATTGGGAATGGTACAATGTCCGATAATCTTTTTCAAATTATTTTTAAAAGTAATACCTCTTATAATGTAATGCACGCCCAAACTAACACAGGTATGAGAAGATGTGTTGTGAATGAGAATTCCTATGTTTTGTGGCATCAAAGATTAGGTCATATCGCATTGAGAGAATTAAAAGATTAGTAAAAGATAGAGTACTTGATACTCATAATTTTACTGATTTTAGCACTTGTGTGGACTGCATAAAGGGAAAGCAAACCAATAAGTCTAAGAAAGATGGCAAGAGGAGTTTAGAAATATTGAAGATCGTACATACTGATATCTGTAGTCCAAATATAGACTCGTGATAAAAATACTTCATCTCATTTATTGATGACCGTTCACAATATATGCATCTCTACTTGCTTCATAATAAGAATGAAGCATTAGATGCCTTTAAGGTGTTTAAGGCATAAGTAGAGAAACGATGCGACAACCAAATTAAGATCGTGAGGTCAGATAGAGGTGAAAAATATTATGGTAAATACTAAGGATGGATAAGCATCTGGTTCGTTTGTTTGGTTTCTTAAGAAAATAAAATTATTGCACAATACACCATGCTAGGGTCTCCAGACCAAAATGGCATAGCTGAAAGAAGAAACTAAACACTATTGTACATAGTGAGGAGCATGATTGGCAACTCCAAACTACCTAAATCCTTGTAGATCGAAGCTCTTAAAATGGCCATGTATATATTGAACCAAGTTCTAACCAAGGCTATTTCTAAAACACCATTTGAGTTATTTAAAGGTTGAAAACCAAGTTTGTGACATATACGTGTTTGGGGATACCCATCTGAAGTAAGAGTTATAATCCATAAGAAAGAAAACTGGAACTAAGGACTATTAGTGGATATTTATTGGATATGCTGAGTCAAGGGTTATAGATTTTATTGTCCATCTCATAACACTAAGATTGTAGAATCAAGAAATGCAAAATTTCTTGAGAATGACTTGATCAATGGGAGTGATCAATCTCATATTTGGCTTCTTCTGAGAAAGAACATTAAGATATTCCAACTTTCACTTCAAGTGAGAGATTGGTTGTCATTCATAGCACCTCTCAAGCTCAAATATGTGCTCGACAATCAGTTATTGAGATTCCACAAGCTACTGATAATAATCTAGAAGATCATGTTGTTCAACAATAATCGGTTGTGCATGATACTCTTCAAGAGGTCATTAACACAACATTAAGAAGATCAACTAGAATAAAAAAATCAGCCATTCATAGTGATTATATTATGTATTTACAGGATTCTGACTATAACATTGGAGCCAAAAATGATCCTAAAACATTTTTACAAGCCATGAGTTCTAAGGAATCAAACTTATGGTACAATATCATAAAGGATGATATGGATTATATGGCATCTAATCGAGTCTAGGATCTCGTTGAATTGCCTGATGATGTAAAAGCCATTGGATGTAAATGTGTTTAAAAAAAAAAAAAGACTCACAAGGCAACATTGAGAGACATAAAGTAAGGCTCGTTGCCAAACAGTTCACTTAGAGAGAAGGAATCGACTATATGGAGATATTTTCTTCTGTATCCAAGAAGGATTCTCTCAAGATAATTATGGCAATGGTAGCTCATTTGATTTTGAGTTACATCAAATGGATGTGAAAACTACATTCCTTAATGGAGATCTAGAGGAAGAGGTTTATATAAAATAGCCTGAAAGATTTTCCTCTAGTGATGGTGAGTATTTGGTTACAAGCATAAGAAATCCATATATGGATTGAAACAAGCCTCACGTTAATGGTATTTAAAATTTTATGATGTGATATCTTACTTTAGTTTTGAAGAGAAATCATGTATCAATGTATATACCAGAAGGTTAGTGGAAACAAAATTTGTTTCTTAGTCTTATATGTGGATGACATTCTACTTGCAACCAATGATAAAGGGTTGCTACATGAGGTGAAATAATTTCTCTCCAAGAACTTTGATATGAAAGATATGAGAGAGGCATCTTATGTCATTGGCATTAAGATCCATAAGAAAAGATCTCGAATCATTTTAGAATTATCTCAAAAAACTTATATCAATAAAGTCTTGGAGAGATTTCGGATAAAAGATTGTTCATCAAGTATTGCATCCATAGTGAAGGGTGACAAGTTCACTTTGATCCAGTGCCCTAAAGATGAACTTGAACGGAAACAAAATGCACAATATTTCATATGCTTCAGCTATTGGAAGCCTAATGTATGCTTAGGTTTGCACAAGACCTGACATTATAGTTGTAGTAGAAATGTTAGGAAGATATCAGAGTAATCCATGTTTATACCACTGGAGAGATGCTAAAAAGGTCATAAGATATCTTCAAGAGACCAAGGGCTATATGCTTATGTATAGACAAACTGATCATTTGGAGGTAGAGGTTACTTAGATTTAGACTTTGTTGACTGCGTTGATTCTCGAAAATCCACATTAAAATTTATATTTATGTTAGTTGGTGGAGCCATATCATGGAGGAGTGTAAAGTAAACTTTGATTGCTACCTCTACTATGGAAGTAGAGTTAGTTGCTTGTTTTAAGGCTACATCGCACGATGTATGATTGAAGAGTTTCATCTCAGAGCTTAAAATTATTGATTCTATTGCTATGCCACTTAAATTGTACTATGATAATTCAGCTGTTGTATTTTTGACTAAAAACCATAAGAGTGGTAGTCGAAGTAAGCACGTCGATATTAAATATTTAGCCATAAGAGAATATGTTAAAGAAATAAAGTGGTCATAGAACATGTTAGCACTGAATTGATGATAGATGATCCTTGACAAAGGCATGCCAATTAAGAATTTTAAGGATCATATGGTACGAATGAAATTGGTCCCATAATGTAATTTAGTTGCATGGATAACTATTTGTACAATGAAACTCTTAATTAATTAATTAATTAATTTCTATTGAATATACACATTATTTAACTTTTGAGAAATGAAAATTTTTTTTGGACTCTGAATATAAGTTTATTCATTAAGTTATGTTGTCACATTTAGAAAAGTGATAAGGAATTGAATATATTGTAATACATGGAATATAATACTCAATTATAGAGGACCCATTATCATAATTCATATGTTTGATTTTTTTAAAGTGTTGAGGAATGTGGATTAAAATAAATACAAGGACTAAGTGAAAGATTATAGTATCCCATAGGTGATGTTTCTATTTTATTTTATTTGGTAACACTTGCAGATAACTCTATCCTTTTGGACTCTCAACAATATCCATCCATTAATTAATTAAGTGATAACTATATCTCTTTTAAAAAATTAAAAATACAATGAAAGTAGACGGTGGAAGGGAGTCAAAAAGTTTATCTATAAATAAAGATCTTTATGAAGGTTTTTCATATTATATCATGCGTAAGAATGAAAGCTGAAGAGAGATGGCATATACCATCGTCTATTATTGTGCATTGATTGAAAGCACCCAATCAAGATCCTTCCTAGAAGAAGATAAATCATAAATAAATTAAATGACTGAAGGTAATTCATCGATCTTATTATTTAATATAATAAAACTATACAATATGTTCATGTAGATTTTAATTTTTAACATAATTAATTAATTAATTAATTAATGACCTGAAGAAGTTGCTTGGGAGAAGGTTACTTCACTGATTCAAAGACCGGAAAGGCTTTCATATTTTTCTTCCAATTTTATCTTTTCATCATTGACTTTTCATATTGATGATTTTTTGAAATAATAATTATTTAAGCATTATCAAGTTTCACCTGTATAATTCAAAATTTTATACTTAATTATATATATGTTGGGGGATAAAATCGTCATTACATCAATATCCGTGCGAGGAGGCTAAGACCGACCTCCTCCCCTTGCCCTTCCCGGGCTTCCATAGCTCGGCCTCCCTGGGCTCCCGTAGCTCGGCCTTCGCGAGCTTCCGTAGCTCGGCCTTCCCGGGCTCCCGTAGCTCGGCCTTCCCGGGCTTCCATAGCTCGGCCTTCCCGAGCTTCCATAGCTCGGCCTATGCGAGCTTCCGTAGCTCGACCTTTCCGGTTTCCATACTCGGCCTCCCCGGGCTCCTGTAGCTCGGCCTTCCCGGGCTTCCATATCTTGGCCTCCGCGAGCTTCCGTAGCTCGGCCTTCATGAGCTTCCATAACTCGGCCTCCCCGGGCTCCCGTAGCTCGGCCTCCCCGGGCTTTCGTAGCTCGGCCTTCCCGGGCTCCCATAGCTCGGCCTCTCCCGAGCTTCCATAGCTCGGCTCCCCCGAGCTTCCATAGCTCGGCCTTCCCAGGTTTCCATAACTCGGCCTCCCGGGCTCCCGTAGCTTGGCCTCCCTGGGCTTTCGTAGCTCGGCCTTTCCGGGCTCCCATAGCTCGGCCTCTCCCGAGCTTCTATAGCTCAGCTCCCCCGAGCTTCCATAGCTCAGCCTTCCCGAGCTTCCATAGCTTGGCTCTTCCGAACTTCCTGTAGTTCATTTCCCCGAGCCTCCATAGCCCGGCTTCACTGAACGATCCACGATCCAATACCCACCTCCGCGGAACCTGGCACGGGAGAGCCTAAGCCTACTGTAACGGCACCCTAGGCAAGGCATCATGATGAGAAGTGGTCTAGAACCTATCAAGGCTACCCGAGACCTACACATCTACCAGATCTCAAGCCATCAAGGAGCTCTCCCAGCCGTCGATCCCCTAACGGACAAGATACGGATCCCAACAGCCCCACAACGACCTGATTCGATCCACTCCCGTATCCTAACAACCTCTGAACCTTCCAGAAGACGCTCAAGATCCAACGACAGCCTATAATTATCACGCTCATAGATTCCCTCAGATACGCGCACGCTCACACCCTCACTCCCCACTCTCCTGCTGCTCATCGGTGCTCTCACCCTCTAGAGCTTCCGATTGGCCGCCCCCCGGAGGGACTCCCCGAAGGGATCCACCTCCCCATTTTCTGATTGATCGCCGATTTCCTCTCACTGACTTGAGCGTCGGAGGGTCTTCCGCGAAGGTCCACCCTCAATGCCTCTCGCGCGAGGACTTATGTGCAGGTCCGCCCTCCTGGAGATCGACTGCGCCTGAGTCGGAGGACGGATACCGGCGGCAACAGATTGGCGCTAGAGGAAGGGCCTCAAGTCCCATTAAAACTTGAAGAAAGGAGACAAGGATCCTAATATGGAGTAGAACCTCTCTAATGGCCAATCGAAGAAGAGCAACCTCTGAAGCTCAAGATTAGGTCACTTCCCAGAGGCCTGATCCGACGAGCGGTGTAGCGCCGCAACCACCGCAGTCGAAACCCGTCACCGCCTGCCATCCCGGTGACCCAGGACCAGTTTGCCTCGCTGGTCCAACAGGTTCAGACTCTGACCCACCTGGTCCAGGAGCACCTTACGGCTCCTCCTGCTCCACACTTTCATAAGGAAGCGGCGGTTCCTTCTTCGCCGACGACTTCCTCCTCCAGTCCACGCAAATCCGCGGACCCCCCACATCGACTTAGATGGGACAAGCCAGTCCCGCGAGGCGGTCATGACAGAGATCCTCCCAGATCTCGGCGAGCCCGGTCTCTCTCAACGGTGACTTCCCACCATGATTCGACGCCGTCTCTGCGATCTTCTCGCCCAGCTCCTCCTCTGGCTGGCGAAGAGGAGATCCGTCGTCAGATCCAGGAAATGCGTCAGGAACTGGACGCCGCCAAGCAGGCCCATCCGCCCCAGCCCAAAGCGAAGCAGGGTATCCCTTTCTCTAAGGGATTATGGAGGAAGTGATTCCCTCCCATGTCAAGTTACCAATCGTCGAGCCTTACCACGACTCTTCTGACCCAGACGACCATCTTAGCAGCTTCCGGTCAATAATGATGTTCCACGGAGCATCCGACGCGGTCCTCTTCCGCGCTTCCCCTCCACCCTCAGGGGATCTGCCCGGACCTGGTTCAATGCTTTAAAACCAGGTTCCATCGATTCATTTGATGAGCTGAGCCACCTTTTTATTGGTCAGTTCGTCAGCAGCCGCGCCACCGATGAAGATCCGACTCCCTCTCTGAAGTTAAGCAGAGAGAGGGGGAGTCCCTGAGAAATTATCTTGGCCGTTTTAATAAGGCCATGCTAGAGGTGGACCACCTTAATCATGAGGTGGCCATGTCCACCTTGGCGGGGGGAGTCTCGAAGGAAAGCGACTTCTACCTAGCTATGGAAGTCAGTTACCCCCCTGCCTCTCGGATATGATGGCCCTGGCGGACAAGTACGCTAGGGTCGAAGAATCGTGGAGAGTTGCTCGTGCTGAGCAGGCAAAGAAGAAGGAGCCCAAAGTCCCTGACAGGCACCGTCCCGCCTGGTGACCAAGTCCGCCTCGCCGCTAGAGAGTCCCTCCGCTACCACCAAGGAATCGCTCCCGGAGCCCTCCCAGGTGATTCGACCACTACACTCCACTGACCGTGCCCCGGCACAAATCCTCATGGAAATAGAGCGCCAGCTCCCCCGGCCAGTACCTCTCCGAGGGAACCCGACCCGAAGAGATTCCACCAAGTACTGCCGTTACCACCGGGAGCACGGCCACGACACCAAAGAATGCTGGCAACTGAAAAACGAAATCAAGAGGCTGATCCAGCGGGGGTGACTGAATCAGTTCAGGAGGGCGCCCGAGCCACAGCAAGGAGGTGACCGCCAGCCCGAGCTTCAACAACCTCCTCCATCGAATCCGCCCGTGATCAGCCGCATTAACATGATTGAAGAGGCCGGCGGATCGAACCCCAGGGGCGACAGTGAAGGATCGGCGCTGAAGAAGGCACGGACGGGCGAGCTCTCCTTCTCCGACGATGATCTCCAAGGGATACAGCTTCCCCATGAAGACGCACTAGTTGTATCCCTCAATTTAAATAACTATGATGTAAGCCGAATCCTTGTTGATAGTGGAAGTTCGGTGAATGTTTTGTACCTCGGTGTGTTTGCCAGGATGAAATTACTCATGGAAAACCTGCGAACCGTGGATTCCACCTTGATGGGATTCACTGGCGACGTCATCGTCCCAGAAGGGGTCATCACCCTGACAGTCCGCGCGGGAACTGGCCCCTTGTAGCCATTATCCAGACGGATTTCCTAGTAACCGACCTCAGATCTCCATACAATGCGATATTCGGCAGGCCAGCCTAATGTCCCTCAAGGCAGTTGTCTCCATCCTGCATCTGTCCATGAAATTTCCCACCGAGCGAGGAGTTGGAGTTGTTCGAGGAAGTCAGGCCATGGCTCGGCAGTGCTTCGTTACAAGCCTTCAGTCTAGAATGCCGGAGGTTGATGGACTGGACGCCCGGGAAGACTTCGCCGAACAGCGAGGAGAACCGGTAGAGGAATTGGAGGAGGTGCCATTGGATGAGGCTCATCCCAACTGAACTATAAAGATCGGGTCGCTGCTCAAGGGAGAGTCTCAGTGTAGATTGATCAGGTTCCTCCGAAGCAACGCTGACATCTTCGCCTGGTCCGCCCTGATATGCCTGGGATCAGCCCCGAGGTTCTCGTCCATCGTCTCAACGTGGACGAGATGCATAGGCCCATCAAGCAAAAAGAGGAGCTTCGCCCCAGAACGACAGAAGGCCATTGAAGAAGAGGTAGACAAACTCATCAAGGCTAATTTCGTCCGGGAGGTAAATTATCCGAGCTGGCTATCGAACGTCGTCATGGTAAAGAAGTCGAACGGCAAATGGAGAATCTGCATCGACTTCACCGACCTCAACAAAGCCTGCCCGAAGGACAGCTTCCCCCTCCCCCGGATCGACCAGCTTGTGGATGCCACCTCAGGTCACCAGATGCTGTCATTCATGGACGCCTATTCAGGCTACAATCAGATCCGAATGGCCCTGAGGATGAAGAAAAGACCGCCTTCATAACCGACCGAGGTACTTACTGTTACCGTGTCATGCCTTTTGGTCTTAAAAATGCAGGTGCAACCTACCAGAGGCTGGTCAACAAAGTATTCAAGGAGCAAATCGGCCGGAATATGGAGGTGTACGTGGACGACATGCTGGTCAAAAGCAAGAAGGCATCACAGCATGTCGAGGACCTCAAGAGCTTTGCAACGCTGCGCAAGTATGGGATGAGACTCAACCCGACCAAATGTGCCTTCGGTGTTAACTCCGGGAAGTTTCTCGGCTTCATGGTCTCCCAGCGAGGTATCGAAGCCAACCCTCAGAAGATTCAAGCTCTCCAACAAATGGCGCCCCCGGCATCTGTCAAAGAGGTCCAGCGCCTAACCGGGAGGATAGCGGCCCTCAACCGCTTTGTGGCGCGGTCGGCTGAAAGATGCCTCCCCTTCTTCAAAACTCTCCGATCGGCCAAAAACTTCCAGTGGACTCCCGAATGCCAAAGGTCATTTCAAGATCTCAAGAAGTACCTCGGCTCGCCCCCACTTCTCAGCAGTCCGGCTCCGGGAGAGACCCTATTCTTGTACCTGGATGTTTCGAAGGGTGCAGTCTGTTCGGTGCTGGTCAGGAAGAAGGCAAAGTCCAGAAGCCGATCTACTATATCAGCAAGCTACTCCGCGATGCGGAGACGAGGTACAGCAGAATTGAGAAGATGGTGTTGGCCTTAATTACCTCAGTTCGGAAGCTGCGACCATACTTCCAAGCACATTCTGTGACGGTCCTGACCGACCAACCCATCAAGGCAGTAGTCCATCATCCCGAGAGTCGGGAAGAATGACCAAGTGGGCCGTCGAGTTGAGCGAGCATGACATACATTTTTAGCCTCGCCCAGCCATCAAAGCTCGAGTGCTTGCCGACTTTCTCCTTGAGTGTACCATCCCGGAGGATGGTTCTACCCCAGACTCCCCGAAGAACCAAAAGCCGAAGCCGGTGGCTCCTCCATGTCGACGGGTCATCTAATGCCCATCGCTCCGGTGCGGGCCTGGTTCTCACCAGTCCGGAGGGGATAACCTTCAATATGGCGTCCGATTCTCCTTTCCGGCCTCCAACAACGAAGCCGAGTACGAAGCCCTGTTAGCTGGCCTCCGAATCGCCCGCAATCTGAAGGTGGAGAACTTAATGCCTTCATCGACTCTCAGCTAGTTGCTGTCATGTGCGAGGAGTTTGAAGCTCGGGAGCCGAACATGATTCGATATCTCCAGGAGGTGCGGAGTCTGCTTCCCCATTTTGTTGAATTTGAAATCATTCGGATTCCCAGATCTGAGAATGCCCGCGCCGATCTACTCTCTCGATTGGCGACCGCGGAGTCGATGGACGCCGAACAAAAGTTCCACCTGGAGACCCTGGAAAAGCCCAGCATCGTGGAAGCTGACCGGATAATGCAGGTTGAGGCGAACCATCATGGTTTGACCCTATCTTAAATATCTCAAAGAAGGGTCGCTTCCGCCCGACCGGAGAGAAGCTAGAAAGCTGAAGCTACAAGCCACCCACTATGTGCTGATCGACAACAGCTTTACAAACGGTCCTTCTCCATGCCACTGCTCAGGTGCCTTCGCCCGTCGAAGCAGATTATGCTCTGCGCAAGGTACATGAGGGGATTTGCGGCAACCATCTGGGAAGTCGGTCCCTATGCCACAAGGTACTGCGACAAGGCTACTATTGGCCGACTATGCAGAAGGACGCGGATGACCTAGTCCGAGCCTGCGACCCATGCCAGAGGCATTCAAGCATCCAAAGGCTCCCCTCCGCCGAACTAGTTTCCATATCCTCCGCCTGGCCTTTCGCCAAATGGGGGATGGACATCCTCGGCCCATTCCCGCTTGCCACGGGACAACGGAAATTCTTATTTGTCGCCATTGATTACTTCACTAAATGGGTCGAAGCGGAAGCGGTTGTACAAATAACCAAAGCACGGGCCAGAGACTTTGTATGGAGGTCCATCATCTGCCGATTCGGCCTCCCACATACCATAATCACCGATAATGGTAAGCAGTTCGATAACTCCAAATTCCGCCAGTTCTGTGAGGAGCATGGAATCCGTCACCACCTCACCTCGGTCAGGCATCCACAAGCCAACGGAGCAGCTGAAGTGACCAACAGGATCCTCCTTCAGGGGATCAAAGCTCGCCTTTCCAGAGCTCAAGGCAGGTGGGCGGACGAGCTGCATCATGTTCTATGGGCCTACCGCACCACCCCGAGAATCCCGACAGGTGAAACCTCATTCCGGATGGCCTTCGGCACGGAGGCCGTTATCCCTGTGGAAATAGGTCTCCCATCGTTGTAGGTGGAAAGCTACTCAGAGGAAGCTAGCAATGATCAACTCCGCACTAACCTCGACCTGGTGGAGGAGATCAGAGAGAAGGCCCAGATCAGAGTGGCTGCGTACCAACAAAGGGTGGCCCGTTACCACGCCTCCAGAGTCAAAGGAAAAGCCTTCCTGCCTAGCGACCTTGTTCTTTGATAAAGCCTCTATTTCCAAACCGCTGGAACAAGGAAAGCTGGGGCCAAACTGGGAAGGCCCGTACCAGGTGGCGGAGACCATTGGACTGGGAACCTACAAGCTACAAGATTTGGATGGGAAATCAATCCCCCGGACATGGAACTCGGACAATCTCCGAAAATACTATCAATAGGGTACGTCCTCTCCAAGTCTATTTTCATATGCTTCATTATACCTTCCTGTCGGCACATTTTTTCAATACAAATCATTATGCACTATATTGCCAAAGGTTGCAAAAAGAAATAGATGCTGCTTACCAATCCTCGGCATGACCGAGCTACTTGTCTGGACAGGAATTCTCCGAACCTTGGCAGGGCCAAGTAAAATTCTCCGAACCTCGGCTGGGCCGAGCAACAAATTCTCCGAACCTTGGCAGGGCCAAGTAAAAATTCTCCGAACCTCGGCTGGGCCGAGCAACAAATTCTCCGAACCTCGGCTGGGCCGAGCAACAAATTCTCCGAACCTTGGCAGGGCCAAGTAAAAATTCTCCGAACCTCGGCTGGGCCGAGCAACAAATTCTCCGAACCTTGGCAAGGCCAAGTAATTCTCCGAACCTCGGCTGGGCTGAGCAACAAATTCTCCGAACCTTGGCAGGGCCAAGTAAAAATTCTCCGAACCTCGGCTGGGCCGAGCAACAAATTCTCCAAATCTTGGCAGGGCCAAGTAAAAATTCTCCGAACCTCGGCTGGGCCGAGCAACAAATTCTCCGAACCTTGGCAGGGCCAAGTAAAAATTCTCTGAACCTCGGCTGGGCCGAGCAACAAATTCTCCGAACCTTGGCAGGGCCAAGTAAAAATTCTCCGAACCTCGGCTGGGCCGAGCTACAAATTCTACGAACCTTGGCAGGGCCAAGTAAAAATTCTCCGAACCTCGGCTGGGCCGAGCTATAAATTCTCCGAACCTTGGCAAGGCCAAGTAAAAATTCTCCGAACCTCGGCTGGGCCGAGCTACAAATTCTCCGAACCTTGGCAGGCCAAGTAAAATATTCTCCGAACCTCGGCTGGGCCGAGCGACAAATTCTCCGAACCTTGGCAGGGCCAAGTAAATATTCTCCGAACCTCGGCAAGGCCGAGTAAAAATTCTTCGGGTTAAGACATCGGCTGAAAACCGAAGTACGCAGGCCCTGGTTAAAACTGAAGGACTCTTAAGTAGTCCCCAAAACTCGGTCGATCTGAAAAAGGCACGCTACGCGAAAAATAATCAGCGCGCACAAAGGATGTGCCTCCGGCAAACCCCTAAAGGGTCCAATAAAGCCCCATAAAACTGACCACGGACCCCGAGCAAAAGCCGGGAAGGTCTCCCTCTTCGCTACTAAAGCTTTTTGGCAATACCCCTATAACTTGCCGAACAAAGCGCCTATCCCAAACCGAGCCATGACTCGGCGCATGAACCAGTGGAGCCACACTGACTCCCCAACTATTATGCGAATGGCATTTTTAAAGCTAAAAACTCTTGAGATAAGAAAATTATCCAAACAAGCCCTTTTTTTTCTTTTTCATTGATTGAGGAAAGGGAGTACAAAAAGAAACAAAAATAGCAAAAACAAGAAGCAAAGGAGGCCCCATCTAAGATTCGGTGTCGCTCCCGGACGCCAGTAGGTCCTCCAGCCGCTCGGTGAGGTCGGCGACCTGCTTGCGGAGCGACGCAATCTCCTCCCTCTGCCGGTCCGTCACCCGGCGCAGGGCCTCCATCTCCCGAGTAGAGACATCCACGTACTCCTCGACGACCCTTACGAGCTGCTGTTGGCTCGCAAGGGTCGATGCCAGACCCAACCCATCAACAGTGATTGTGGTATGCCCCCTTTGCGGGTGTAACAGACCGTTGAGTGATGCACGTAACTCTTCGGAGGATCGCCCTTGAGAAGCCATGATCTAATGCTATTTCAAGACCTAAACCGAGGGATGGCTAAGGCCAACATCCCTCGGTCATATTTATACTTGCCAGGCGGGTATCTCGATCGGACGCACTGCAGCAACCGACCTACGAGAACTCACCACGTGTCATCGCTTTATTGCCTACGGAATCCAAAGGGTCGTGCCCCATCCCGAGAGAGATCGGTAAGCACGTACGGATTATTCGGGAACCCCCTGAATGGAATATTTTCGATCTGCCGCCCCCCCATAATAAATGGTCCCAACACTTCCTCAAGCTCTTTTAAGGCTGGCCCCCTTCTCGGGAAGAGCAAAAAAGAAAGAAATCTGGCGCCTGGCAGTGACTCGTCCCCTCGAGAGGGATAATGTCATAAATAAAGAGCATGGCTATGTGCCACCCATCCCGTCCTGATGCCCTTCGCCAAGCGCCGCAGGGACCTAACACTACGGCTCATGGTGGCAACTAAGTCATTTCTCCGAGCCCCGAATCTCCGAACCTCGGCTGCGCCGAACTACAAATTCTCCGAACCTTGGCAGGCCAAGTAAAAAGTTCTCCGAACCTCGGCTGCGCCGAGCTACAAATTCTCCGAACCTTGGCAGGGCCAAGTAAAAAGTTCTCCGAACCTCGGTTGCGTCGAGTTACAAACTCTCCGAACCTTGGCAAGGCCAAGTAAAATTTTTTTCGAGCTTCGGCAAGGCCAAGCCACGAATATTCGAATGAGACATAAATCACCGAGCTTCTAAGCAAGATAAGGAGCTTGTTCCGTCGAACAATCTCCCGACCGCCGCTCGCAAACCTCGGCTAGTTCGGATAGCACGGGATCCTCGCTTGAGAGCGAACGGATGCCTTTATACCCCACTACCAACAACAATAAGCTTGGCACAGAAGAAATAGAGATTGAGAAACAAAATAGAACTCTCTTTATTGCCATCAAAATCGGTTACAAATGCCTGAAAGGCGTTACAAGAGTATTGAGATGCATAAAATAAAGACAAATACAAAGCTCGGGCAACTGCTCCAAAGTAGATCTGGGCAACTGTGATGCTCCAGCGTCCGGACTGTCGAGCTAGATGAGCCGCATCCAGTCAGCTCGAGCTGATAATGGCCGGGCGACATGGACCAATCGTTGCGGCCAGCTTCAGTCAATAATGATATCTCGGTGATCCAACCGAGATATCAGGGTGGCCATCCCAGACCACCCCATCGAGGGACCCCTCGGCGAGCAGGTAGGAGGCCAGCGGACCCTGGCGTCAGAACGCTCTTCCAAGCCGAATGTGAGCCGCCCTACCTTGCCATGGCCCAAGGACAAGGCATCGGCGGGCGGCACGCTTTCACCCCCTCCCCATGTGGTAAAAATTCCCCAGGCAGGCGAGCCCAGGGATCCAAATCAGGGGAGGAGGCGAAATTCACTCAAACCATAGGGAGCCCACGTGCACCCCCTACCATACGTCTCTGAAGGGGAACCACAAAGGTCACACGTGAAGAGTATGTGTGCGCTCTCCGTGTGATCTCTGTGCCCTCCATGTGCGCTCTCCATATGATCTCCGAGACTCATCCCCTAAGGGTGAGCCATCCTTCGGCAGCTCCTTCATCGCCCCAACTATTCGGAGGCAAAGAGCTTACAAGAGAAAAGCTCAGTCCTCCCACTCGCAGCAGCAGAGAAACAAGCATGATGAAAGCTCTAGTGAAAAGAAACTTTTGGGGATGACTTAACACTACCCCACTTTCCCTTTTTTATAGGCCAAAATGAACCGGGAGCAATTACCAAGGCTATAAGCCCCGAGATTCAAACACCTGGGCCACACCCCCACGTGGCCTCTCAGGATGAAAGCGGCGCCCTAGTGCGCGCCGAGCCCACCGTCTGAACCATGACGCATGTGAAGATTTCCTCTCAATTCCGAATCACGATCATTAAATGCAGAGAACCGTCCACCAGCATTATAGAAACTGGCAGGATCAGGGGATCGTCCTACGAAAATAATGTCCTCCAATAGTAAATGGCTGCGTGCGCCGTACGCCAAAACGACCCACATGGGAAAGGAACACCTTCGGGAAGTGTCAAAACAGCTTTATATTCCCCACAGTTCCGTATCATCAATTTCGGTGAAAAAAACCGATTCACCTACAGAATGGCAGGGCGCTGGCAGGATAGCAAAAGGCGCAAAAATCGATCGTACGTCGACTGCTTCTCAACAAAGTTAATTGCGCAAAAACTCGTGCGACAAAATCGGACGTCCCAAAACGAAATGAACACAAAGGCTACAAAAACTATTCCTTCATTCAAAGAAAATGAAGTGACCAAAGGAAGCGAAAAACACTTCGCCAACCACCTTCATATGTCGGCCCCAGCCGACCTACTTTGCTCGTCGGCCCAGCCGACCTACTTTTTCCGTCGGCCCTAGCCGACCTATTTTGCCCGTCGGCCCTAGCCGACCTACTTTGCTCGTCGGCCCCAGCCGACCTACTTTGCTCGTCGGTCCTAGCCGACCTACTTTTTTCGTCGGCCCTAGCCGACCTACTTTGCCCGTCGGCCCTAGCCGACCTACTTTGCTCGTCGGCCCTAGCCAATCTATTCCATCGTCGGCCCAAGCCGACCTGTCCTATCCATCGGCCTTAACCAACTGGTTTCATTTCTCAAGTTTTGATTAGACACAAGCCGAACCAGATCGTCTATCGGTTCGCCAATCAGGGCTATCGCCCCGCCTGGGACCAAGCCAATGCATTTCCTCAATCCCGGGACAAAGATGACCGAAGAACATCAACGAGCCATAAATCGCTCGCGATTGAGGCAAGACTGGGCGACAACAGGGCCATACAAGGAAAAACACTTAAATGAAAGAGGGTTCATTCATTAAGAGACATCAGTCAGACTTTCAAAAAGCAAAATACCGGGGTGGCTCCTAAGGGCCGGGAACCACATCAGTTTTGGAGGAACCCTCGGCTGCATCCACAGAAGTGTGACTAGATTCGCCTTCTCTAACGCCTTTGCCCCTTCAGCGGCAGTTGCGATCGTCCATCAGAAGCTGCGGCTTTGCTGGGACCCGGGGCGGCACCGGGATCGGTATCGGAGACGTCGACGTATTCATCCTCCTCTTCTCCTTCGACTCACCGTCATCGGAGCTTCAGTATCCAGAAAAGAGAGATCCCATTCTGGGTGCTCACTGGATATCTTGTCTTTGCACTCTTCCATTCCAAGTTGGAAGGAGTCAACGCCGATAGCGTCCCGTTCTCCCTTGAGTATGGCGAGCTGCACTTTAGCCTCAGCGACTTGCTTCTCAGCCTCCGCGACTTGAGCCCGCAGAATAGCATTTTGCTCCTCGAACTCACCGGACCGCACCTCGAGTTCTGAGCTCTTATTGCGGCTAGACGCAAGCTCGCCTTGGAGAGCCCGATTCTCCAACCCTAGCTCTGCTATCTGCAAAACCAAAACCAGTCGGCATCACAAGAGACCGGCTAAAGAGACTAAAAAGGGGGGGGGGGGGGGGGGGGGGAAATAAGACTATACCTCCTCCTCTCGTCTGGCCAACCTTTTGGCCAGCTCCTCGGCCTCACCCCTGGCCCTTGTTCTATCAGCTCCGACCAGCTCGACCCTCTCCTGGAGAACATTAATCCTTAACTGTTTGGCTTCGAGCTCACCTCGGGCTTGGGATAGCTCGTTGCTCACCCGAGCCATCATCCCTTGTGCCATTTAGCGCCGTCCCTCAAGTGAGCAATTTCGCCATCGCGCCGCTTCAACTTCTCCTCCATTTCGTCGAGCATTCTAGTCAGGCGCTTCCTCTCATCGGCAGCCTCCCTCCCCAGCCGACCCAAACTCTCACTATGTTCTCGCCGTATCACCTTCACCTCCTCGGAATGTTTCGACTCAACTCTGGCCAGTTCCAAGCATGCATCATCATTCTTCGCCAGGAGTCCCTGCAACTCCTCCGCTCCGCCTTTCTGCTTGGACGCTTCGGCTAGAGCGGCCTGATACGCCGCCTTCATCCCCTCCAAACCTCTGTTGCTACTGGCCAGAAGTTCCTCGAACTTCTCAGACACCACCACTCGCGATCGAAGTTCAGCGTTGTCTTTCCTGGCCTGAATGCTGGCCCCTGTCGCCAAACTCAAACGCCAGCACATCGCCCGAGAAGCAGGACACTCTGCAGGACAAAAGATGAGTAAAAATCCATGATCAGGTCAATCAGAAAGCAACCGCTGCCAAAGAATAGTAACTCACCCGAGATGCATAGGCCCGCATCATCTTCATGAGGGTCGGATTGTCGATATCGGGGAGAAGGTGGATACTTTCGGCCACTCCCTACTGCCCAAATGCGGCATCAACCAGTTCCAAATCCACGAATCTATTCGCCGAAGGATCAGCACCCGGGTACAAGGCCGACCTCATCATGGCAGAAAACGCCTCCTCAACACCAGCGCTCGAGCTACTGGGTTGACCATCCCCGCCTGAGGGACCAACCTGGGTGACCTCCGCCTGAGAGGCCTTCAACCTCCCAGCCTCTTCTATCAGTGCCCTAGCCTGGGTTTCTTCGGATAACTCGGCCAACCCAAGCGCCAGCCTCCCCAAAATCCTTCTCGAGGAGTTTCCATCGCAGGACCCTTACCCCACTGTGATTCCTCTTCCGTCGCGCCTCCTTCCATTGCTGTCACCTGCGCCTCCCCTACAGGCTCCGCCGAAGCCTCTGTCTGGCCCGCTTCTTGAACTGCCGCGAGCGACCCAGCGTCACTACCATGGGACTCCCCCGCAGAGAGACCAAGAGGGAGCTCTCCCTGAACCCCATCGGCTGTAGCTGTTCCCTCTCCCTCTCCTGCTGGAGCCAGTAGTGGTCCCGCGGAGATGGAAGGCCCCTAGAAACGACCGCTTCTGCTAGATCCGTCACCGTTCCTCTTTCATAGGGGACGCGGTCAGACGAGCCAACGGAGCCTCGTCTGAACTATCCGATATCTCCAACACGGGAGGGCAAGGGATCATAGCTGTTCTCCCTGGATCCTCCTTCGCCCCGGCGCTCCTGTCGTGACGTCCAGCGGGCTTCTTGCGGAGGTATGAGCCCTTTTCTCAGGCCTACCACTATCTGCGCCGCTGCTCTCCCCTGGGCGCTTTCCTCTCTTCCTCTTGGTGAGGCTCGATAATGCCGACCTCTTGGCTGAAAGAATGGAACATATGCGATCAGATCCAAACACATCCATTGAGAAAACACACAGCGAAAAAGGTAAAAGGGAGGACTCACCTTGCGGGTCCAGGGGGCTGAGCCTGGCTACGAAGAGGGCTCCCTCCGATAACAGGTCGTTGGCCGAAAATACTTGGCCATTGCGAAGGACGTCCAAATCCCTCTCCTCCTGCGCTGACAAAATTGGATGTGTTTCCGCATCCCTAACAAAGTTCCCCATTTCCGAGGGAAGTCGGAACCAATGTTCCCCTCTGCGATAACAAACCGGCTCTTCCATCCCTTTATAGAGGACGGCTTATCCACAATAACGTTGAAGGACCTCCGGGGTCCAATGTAGGGCCACTCTGATTTCCTCCCAGGTATCAGATGGTAGCAGGCACGAAAAGGGAAAGAGTGGCAACAATTTGAATTTGGTGGCACATTGAGATAAATCCGATGATGCTTCGCCAACTGTTTGGGGCCACCATCGCCGGGCAGATGTTATAATGAGTCATGATTTCCTTCACCAAGAGATGGAGAGGAAAGCGGAAGCCTGCTTTCAAGCTATCTTC
This sequence comes from Calamus simplicifolius, assembly GCA_900491605.1. Taxonomy (NCBI): domain Eukaryota; kingdom Viridiplantae; phylum Streptophyta; class Magnoliopsida; order Arecales; family Arecaceae; genus Calamus; species Calamus simplicifolius. Next base: position 265,600 of record UESW01001559.1, on the reverse strand, counting down.
ATAAACGAAGACCTCAGAATCCAGATCTTGCGAGACCCTATCTCCAGACTCCGGCACCTGCAGAATGACATCTGAGGGCAAGCCATACCTCTGATGAATCCTTCCCAAATCCTCAGCGACGATCTCTGAAACCACGTCGTCGGGACTCATCGTCATCTTAATTGAGAAAAACTCCAGGCAAAACGACGGGTGTCGCGAAGGGCGAAAGACGAAACTCTTCAAAACAAAACGAAAGGATGCTGCAAACATGCATATATATAGTGCGGCTATCGCTTTGCTTCCCCGCTAAGGAAGCTGCCTTGAGAAGACGGGGCGTCCCGCCCGAGGCGTTTGGAACCGCCTCGACAAACGCCCAGTCAATCGGGATTCGCGACGTGGCGTATTCCAACCGTCACTCTTGGGGAGCCTTACTCCCGAAGGCACGATGACCTTGTCGCATTAATTAGGGCATCATTGCAAGGGCTGTCTAAACCAAACTGTCCCATCCGGAGCGTGCCACCTGGACTTATACTCCCTATGCCCGAACCTACGCTTCGAACTAGGAGTGGAGGGCATGTGTTGGGGGTAAAATCGTCATTGCATCAATATCCGTGCGAGGAGGCTAAGACCGACCTCCTCCCCTTGCCCTTCCCGGGCTTCCATAGCTCGGGCTCCCCGGGATCCCGTAGCTCGGCCTTCGCGAGCTTCCGTAGCTCAGCCTTCCCGGGCTCCCGTAGCTCGGCCTTCCCGGGCTTCCATAGCTCGGCCTACGCGAGCTTCCGTAGCTCGGCCTTCCCGGGCTCCCGTAGCTCGGCCTTCCCGGGCTTCCATAGCTCGGCCTCTCCGGGCTCCCGTAGCTCGGCCTTCGCGAGCTTCCGTAGCTCGGCCTTCCCGGGTTTCCATAACTTGGCCTCCCCGGGCTCCTGTAGCTCGGCCTCCCTGGGCTTTCGTAGCTTGGCCTTCCCGGGCTCCCATAGCTCGGCCTCTCCCGAGCTTCCATAGCTCGGCTCCCCGAGCTTCCATAGCTCGGCCTTCCCAGATTTCCATAACAAGGCCCCCCGGGCTCCCGTAGCTCGGCCTCCCCGGGCTTTCGTAGCTCGGCCTTCCCGGGCTCCCATAGCTCGGCCTCTCCCGAGCTTCCATAGCTCGGCTCCCCGAGCTTCCATAGCTCGGCCTTCCCGAGCTTCCATAGCTCGGCTCTCCCGAACTTCCTGTAGTTCGTTTCCCCCGAGCCTCCATGGCCCGACTTCATTGAACGATCCACGATCCAATACCCACATCCGCGGAACCTGACGCGGGAGAGCCTAAGCCTACTGTAACGGCACCCTAGATAAGGCATCATGATGAGAAGTGGTCTAGAACCTATCAAGGCTACCCGAGACCTACACATCTACCAGATCTCAAGCCATCAAAGAGCTCTCCCAGCCGTCGATCCCCTAACGGACAAGATACGGATCCCAACAGCCCCACAACGGCCTGATTCGATCCACTCCCGTATCCTAACAACCTCTGAACCTTCCAGAAGACGCTCAAGATCGAGGCGACAGCCTATAAGTATCACGCTCACAGATTCCCTCAGGTACGCGCGCGCTTACACCCTCACTCCCCACTCTCCTGCTACTCGTCGGTGCTCTCACCCTCTAGAGCTTCCGATTGGTCGCCCCCCGGAGGGACTCCCCGGAGGGATCCATCTCCCTGTTTTCTGATTGATCGCCGATTTCCTCTCACTGACTTGAGCATCGGAGGTCTTCCGTGGAGGGCCACCCTCAATGCCTCTCGCGCGAGGACTTGTGTGCAGATTCGTCCTCTGGAGATCGACTGCGCTTGAGTCGGAGACGAATCTCGATGACAATAATATATTTTAAATATTATTAAATTATATATATGGATGCGCTGATCTTTTGGTAGATCTGGTGCGAATCTCGGTTGTTGAAAACTTAAATAATAAAATAAGACATGGACTTGGATCGGAGTTCTGAAGGGCTTAGTATATAATATCTGAACTTTTGCGGTCACCAGCGTGCCCCCAAAAATCACGTTGTCTTCAGTTCCGTCCAAACGGACCTGAGAAAAGAAATCCGACATTGACCGACTTGAGAAAAGAAGCCCTCCCAATTCCCAACGGCCGCTGTGGCAAGCATGATCTGAACGGTCTACCGCTGGTCTTTTGAGCGGGCGCGGAAGGAAAATTTTTAGGTTGAGGGATGAGCACAAGACTTCTTGGTGGCCAGCCAATAAATTAGTCGGTCGGATGAGTACCCCACTGGCCACTTCTCGAGAATGACTTGTTGTTATCATTTGATGAATTCGACAGGATATTTGGTATACTTTTTAAAAGGTCCATACAGTTTAAATTTGTTATATTTATCAAAACAAATTAATGCTACAATAAATTGAATGACGGCCTAGATAATCTATCATTTTGAGTTTTAGATTTGAAAGTGAGTTAACTTTTATTTTATTATATTAAAATAAATTTTATTTTCTGATATATCAGAATTATTAATTTGTACTAGACTAGTATAATCATTTATTTTTATTAAAAATAAAAAAAATAAAAATATATAATTTCAAAGAAAAGGTTGAAGAAGAAAAAAAAGATTAAAAAAATATAAAAACATATTTTATAACTAAACCCCAAACTTCAGAAGACGGAAGCATAATTTTATTATACTGTGTATACTTTTTTTTTTTTTAAGGGATGTAATGGCCATTTTAAACTTTAATTTGAGGGGTTGAACAAGATTATTTGTTAAAAGAAAACTTCTTTAGAGATATAATGATCATTTCAAACTTAGTAAAATTGGAGGGTTGAATAAGAATCACTTCCTAAGCGAAACTTGGATTCGAAGGCAAAAATTTTGAAAAAATAATATAAAATATTTTGTTAAGGCAAAGCCGAACCAACTATCAAATCTTACAAAGAGATTGTTAATATTATGCTTATTAATTGATTTGATCTAAATTATTAGAATAGACTTATATAAAATTTTTTTATCTAGATGGGTACGATAGTTGATAAAAATTCAAATGATAAAAGAGTATTACACATCAATTGCAGCATGTCATGTTTTGATGGCTGTAACTAGAGTGATGCCACATCATTAATTTCCTCTTGATACCAAGCAATATATATATAGCTTGTACTCTATCTCAAGTTTCATAATGAAGGAGCCGAAAATAAGGGACATACCGATGATGATGGACATACCTCAATATCGGCAGCAGCGGAAGCAGGATCGTTGGTCGTCGGAGGCTGCTAGAATCCCCAATGCGTCCACACCTCTAAGCCGCAGTGATGGAAGAAGGAGGAGGAAGAGCCCTTCGGTGACCTTCGGACGTGTCTCTCACTCAGAAGACCTCCTAACGAAGACACCTTCAGTCTTCTATTTAAAGAAGGCTATCACCAGCGGATAAGCTAGAGGGTTAACTTACGAAGCGTTCCTCAGAATCTGAAGAGTCGAAGAGTCTCCACGGACTCTTGGGATATCATGTGGACGAATTAATGGCACCCAGGCCAACAATCTCCCACTCATCCACACAGAAACATTATAACCTCAACTCTCTCAACTTACAGTACGGTGGGGTGTGCGACCCAATGAAACTCACACACAGTGACACAGCGGATAAACTGCATTAAGTTAATAAATAACTAACGCAGTGATCATAAATATAATCCAATCCCATCTGTGTCTCAGATAATTTGATCACACCTAATCAAGCACTCTCAATCCCTCAAGAGATCTACCCTGAGCAGCACTTGAAAAACACAATTATAATGTTGGTATCCATAATCATATGCAACTCATACACATGATTGCCCGGGAAATGGATCACAAACATAAGGTGTTGTCACGAATAATCTTCCTTGAACACTCATACCAGTCCATCCTTGTCTAGTTGACTTCCTAGGATTGTCTCATGTGGCCGCATCAATTTCATGACCCTGGAGGACAAGGCTAAGGAAGTCATCCTGCACTCCAACTTTATGGTATAGGTTCAAGTCCAAGGATACTACATAGTTGTAAGGCTCACACGGTAATAGAGAGGGAATATATCGCATTATCCCTTATAGGGTTGACTTTAGCACATGCAACATAATACATGCTACGGTGAAGCTCCCACTTAATGGGTTATGTCATACTCAGTCACCGTACGAACACAAGTCCAAGCATCACAAAGTTTCCTGACTCGAGCATACACCAATGCTCCCAGTTTGGCTATAACAGGCTTAGTACGGATCTGTGGACATATCACTATTGATACACTGCTCATGCATATTTATGCTCCGTACTCAACTCTCCTAAGTCTCATCTCAGTCCAAACTGAGGCGACTTTGATTATAATCTATTCTATTATAATTATGTAGCACATTTCGTAACCCATGCAATCTGCAACTCATGCATTGCTACTCAAGCATCTATAATGGCTACTTTAGTCTCATCCTGCCCACTACAAAAGTGTCAGGGCGATCACCCATATGAGTGGGCTGATCTAAGACTGTGACATTTATACACATATGTGCCTATAAATATGAATTCATCATAATAATGAAAATAAACATTTCATAAACTTTAACACATAGTCATTGATGTCCATACAATCCATGTTTGACAACAAAAAGAGCAGATACAAACTCCTACATAAGTCTGAAATATATCACGGTCTGTCACACTCTATACAGACCTAGACCCATCACATGAGCCTGGAACACATCCCTAGGAATATGCTTCATCAGAGGATCAGCCAGCATCCTGCCAGTGGGATATGTTGTAGGATAACTTCTCCTTGCTTGACCATGTCTCTAATGAAGTGATATCTGATGTCAATATGCTTGGTCCTTCCATGGTACTTAGGATCCCTAGCATATTGTAATGCTGCCATACATCGGAACTAATCTGAATAGCCTCATGTGCAGTAGCTGATATCTCAAGTCGCCTCAAGATCCTCTTTAGCCACACAACCTCCTGGACATCAGTCGAACAAGCAATATTCGGCTTCCATGGTGGACAGGGCGGTACAACTTTGTTTCTTACTGCACCAAGTGACTGTTAGTAATAGTGCCCTAGGCCTATTGTATGTTCAGACCAGAGTTTGGGTCAGTCGAAACTAGTCCTTGGATGTTCCTGTACCAGCAACCCAGAGTTAGCAGGCCACTTCAGGGAAGCCCATGCCAGGTAATCTACGAAGGTCCAAGAGGTTGCAGAACAAACGGGCTTGAAATTCCATGTTTGGGCCGAGTGTACAGAATTGACCCGACTTCGTTTTGATACTTTGGGTCAATCGAATCCGGTCAGCTACTGTGTCGGACTGGGCCCAAACTTGGCTGGTCATATGGAAACGGACTGCTGATTCAAAGTCATTGCTTTTGGCCATGAGCTGCTGTGGATTTTGGCCATCCGGCTCGTCTGATAGGAGTTTTGGGCCTGTTTTCGTTTTTAATGGCATAGTTGTAATTTTTAACTAAACTTATGATGTTAGGGTTTTATCTCTTTTATTTAGGTTGGTTTTGGGCGACCGTCAAAGGCAGAGAAGAAAGATGCTATTTGAGATTTCCTTTTCTTTCTCTTGAATGGAGATGAATGTTTTCTTTTTTCTGATTCAAAACAATTGAATTGAAAATTCATTGCTCTTCCTTTAAATTTCGGATTGTGAGTGATCAAAATTCAAATTTTCCCCTTTTCTTGTCAAGATTCGAACCAAACCTGGACGAATTTTTTTCTCGCAGATTAGATCGTTCTTGAGTTGCAGGCGTTTTGAATATCGCCTTGCATCACTAGCATATTGTAATGCTGCCATACTATCGGAAACTAATCTGAATAGCCTCATGTGCAGTAGCTGATATCTCAAGTCACCTCAAGATCCTCCTTAGCCACACAACCTCCTGGACATCAGTCGAACAAGCAATATATTCGGCTTCCATGGTGGACAGGACGGTACAGCTTTGTTTCTTACTGCACCAAGTGACTGTTAGTAATAGTGCCCTAGGCCTATTGTATGGACATGGTATTTTGAACATTTATGAGTATTTACTATTATCATAATTTACATGTTTATTATATAATAATATCCTTGAATAATATTATTAATTATTCTAAATGTCCCTAATCGGTTATTGTTGTGGGAATAACAATAAATTAAGATTAGTATGAAATTTGATTGATATTCATGGGATGAATATGTGTATGAGATACAAATCAAATATATATATATTTGTTGAGAACAAATATTGGACAAGACTCGTCTTGAGATTAATACATGGATCAAAGTCATAAGTTAATCTCTAGTAGTTGTGTCATTAAATCCTTAGACCTGAGATTGCTATAGTTCTCAACATGAGGAATATTATGTTTTGACATAATCAAACATTGTCTTTAACCGGATGATTATAAAGATTATGCTTGAACATAATAAGAATCATATAGTGAGATATGAGTGATTAAGATGGAATTTGTCCCTCTTATTATAAGAGAGATATCTCTGGGCCCCTCGATGATTGAGACTGAGAAATGCATGGCCGTGCTCAAATGAATTGATGGAGATCAATATCATTTGTTTAGTCAATCTAATTGGGTTTCGAGAAATTAAAGATAGAGCGATATAAGGTTGACTTTTTCCATGCTTTATATTCTATCAAGATATCATGTGATAAAAAGATTATGTCATTAGCTACTTTAAGGTTGTCTCGGAACATGAGCTTTTTATTTAACTTGGGTAGTCATAATGTCTTGCTAGAGGCCGCTTATGACTTGTAGGATCAAAATGTGATTTAGGCCTACTGCCAACGTTAATTGAACCTATAGGATCGCACACTAAGAACGAAATAATGGTTACGGTTTGTTACTCTCTATAGTAATTTAAAATGATAAGATTATTTTAATTAATAATAATAGTTGTTATTTAGATTTGAGTTTAATTTGAGAAAATTTAAATTCGTAATTTAAATTTTGAGAAAATTTAAATTCGAAATTTAAATGACAAGTAATTAATTAGTTATATTTTCTTATTGGATAATGAAATAATCCATAAGGTTTTTGGTTAAAATATAAATTCCTTATTTGGTAAGGACTAAGATTTAAATTATCATTATTTAAAAGGAGTTTTAAATAAATATTAATTAAAATCCTAGTTAACCAAAAAACCCATAGCAGACTTGTATATATATGATATATACGTTTTAAAGTGTATTGGGGCTTTTGAAAGGTCGTCTCTATTGGGGCATTTGAAGGGTCGTGTCTTTTGCCTTGAAAAATAGAAAAACGGAGAGTTGAAGAGGCTGGTTCATTTTTGTGAAAAATGAACTTTGAACTAGCATTCAAAGAAACTGTTTGGTATCCGTTCGTGTATGGATACTTGTAGAGGGTGGTCGTCTTTCTGAAGTCAACACCTTTGAAGATCCGAGCAAACCCAATACAAGAACAGACGGATTACAACAGATCAACAAAAGGTAATATTTTTTGTCTATCCTTCTTTCATTTTTATGAAATGCATATGATCCTTAGTGGGTTATGGAATAAATTTATTTTGTTTCCGCTGCCATTTTATTCCAATTAGATTGGGATTTTCCATTCCGTAATCCAACAGTAACAGCTCTACCTCAAAAGATAAACATATATCCTATGGTGGATCTACGCTCGTCCCTATCACCTACCCAATCAGAGTCACAAAAATCCTTTAATCTCAAATCTCCACCCTGATAGCATAGGGTGATATTGGCAATACCACGAAGGTAACGAAAAATCCTTTTAACTGCAACCTAATAAGCAAGTCCTGGATTACTTTGATATCGGCTAACCAAGCCGACTGCAAAGCAAATGTCAGGGCGAGTACACAACATAGCATACATTAAGCTCCCTACTGCACTAGCATAGGGGATCCTGCTCATCTTTTCTCTCTCCTCATTAGTTCTAGGGCACTGATCGATGCTTAAAGTATAGCCCATCTCTATTGGGGTATCAACGGGTTTAGAATAGTGCATTCGGAATCGTTCTAGACTTTCTCAATATACGTTTCTTGTGACAAACCAAGAAACCTCTTAGCACGATTCCTTAGGATCCTCATTCCCAGCATAAATTTGCCTCACTCATATCCTTCATCTCAAAGACAGAGGACAGCCACTCCTTAGTGGCATTGATCACTCCAATAGAACTCCCAGCAATTAGGATGTCATCTACATATAATGCTAAGATCAAAATCCATCGTCTGATTTCTTAATGTACACACAGTGATCCTCCTCAATCATATCTAAGCCAATCGATGTAATGGCTTCATGAAACTTGAGGTACCATTGCCTAGATGACTGCTTGAGACCATATATGGATCTTCTAAGGCGGCACACTTTGCCCTCCTGTCCTTTGGTCACAAAGCCCAAGGGTTGATCCATATAGATCTCTTCATCCAAGCTTCCATTAAGAAACGTTGTTTTAACATCCATTTGATGTAGCTCCAAATCTAAATGGGCTATAATAGCTAGGATCAGGCGAATGGAGGCAAATCTCACCACAGAAGAAAATGTCTCCTTAAAGTCTACACCTCCATCTGAGATAGCCCTTTGCCACAAGATGAGCCTTGTACTTATCAATTGACCCATCAGCCTTACGCTTAATCTTAAGAACCCACTTATTTCCTATATATTTGCGTCCAAGCGGAAGGTTTACCAAGTCCCACACATGATTTTGGCCATCGATATCATCTCATCTTCTAGAGCAGCTTGCCACTCACTATGAGCAGGTGAATCGAGCGCCTCTTCAACAGAAGCAGGCTCATTTGGATCTAACGGAGTGCAGAGAAATTTGATCCCAAAATGTCATTGTGGAATATGACCACATTTGCTTCTCCGTAACTACGGATCTGGATCCTAAAGACCGCTCTCAGGTGGTGCATCAACCCTCATAGGTGAGCTCCTACTAGGCTCAGCTTGTGCGCTCCCACTGTCTGGCACGACACTCCCACTGGGCCTAGCATTTCCATTATCTTTGGCGATCTCTAGATAGGTCAAAAATCTCCTCCCTCACCAGAGATAGTAGGAAGGTCCTCCTGTAACTCATACAGGGACAGGACCTTTCTAATTTCACCAATGCTCAGGAATTCATTCTCTAGAAACTCCACGTCTCTGGACTCCACTTTAGTCAACCCTCCATCAAGATGTGCACCATATATCACGTAACCCTTCGAATTCTCAGGGTACCTGATGAACACCGTTTTGCTGGCTTTAGGACCCAGCTTTCCCAACTTATGGGAGGCATTATGAAATATCCTGCTGAGCCCCAAGGGCGCAAATGATCCACAGAGGGTCGCATGCCATGCCATAGCTCATATGGAGTGGAGGGTACCGTTTTACTAGGGACACGATTAAGGATGTAGGCTGCAGTCAACAACGCATCTCCCCAAAAACTGATTAAAAGATTGCCTTGCGCCATCATCGACCTAACCATGTCTAGTAAAGTCCTGTTGCGGCGCTCAGCAACACCATTCTGTTGCAGTGTTCCAAGAATGGTAAGCTGCCTACGTATCCCCTTTTCCTCACAAAGCCGCTGGAATTGCTCAGATAGATATTCGCGACCTCTATCAGTTCGAAGAGTCTTCAAAGACTTCTCCTTCTGATTTTCTACCTCAGCTAAAAATCGTTTGAAACAATCCAACGCTTCATAGCGGTGGGAATCAGGTACACATACTCGAATTGCAAAAAATTATCTATAAATGTGAGGAAATAGGAAGCGCCATGTCGCGCCTTGACACTCATGGGTCCACAGATATCAGAGTGAACTAGCTCTAATGGATGAGAGGCCCTAGTAGCCTTACCAAAAGGCTTTCTTGTTGCCTTTCCTGCTAGACAAGACTCACACACAGGTAGACTTATCTTGGTAAGAGGGCCTAATAGCCCTGCTTTAGCCATACGTGCCATTCTATCTTAGCCCACGTTAACAAATCTGGCATGCCAAAGAAAACTATCATCATAGACAGGAATAGAAGCACAAGAAAAAGAGGAGTAAGAAGCACACAAGTCAACATCAAGTCTAAAGAACCCTTATGAAATATCCACAAAAGGATAAAACACCATCCAGATAGACTGACATACGGTCACCAGAAAAACTAAAAGTATAACCAAGTGCCAACAGGGCAAGAGTAGAACAAAGATTACACCGAATAGTTGGGACATACAAGATCAACACATGTCCACCACGAAGCGTAACACGATATGCTCCTACACCCAAAACCTGCTCACGCAGACCAATCCCAAGCACGACAAACTGGGTATTTATAGGTATCCGATGAAAATCCACAAAACCAGCTCGATCCCGCACTATATGTTTGTTCGCTCCCGAATCTACAATCCAATCAGGGAGAGTGTCAGCAACTAATGCATATGAACAAACATAGAGATAGCTTAATATGGAGCATACCTTCTTTGGCTCAGTGCAATCATGAGCAAAGTGGCCTTTAGCTTCACAGTTGTAGCACTTAATCTTTGTCACATCTCTTGCCCCCTGGACGTCCTCTCTTAGGTTTGGCCACAGTTTTTCCTTGATATCTCTGAGCACTCCTGTGACGTGCCTTTCCCTTCTTTTTATACTTGGGCCTCGAAGACTCACCAGTAACCATATAGGCCGAAGGGAGGGAAGTCTCAATACACTCAGCCTCTAGCTTAAGGTGACAAGCAATATCCTCAAAGTCTTGATGTGCTTACTATGAGTCATCAAGAGCTTCATTTGACTCCACTGAGGGTCAGGCAGTGAACGAATCACTGCTAGGACCTGTTGCTCATCAGTAAGGTCAAGTCCAGCAGCCTTCATATCCCTAATCATGTTTTCCATCACACGAAGGTGGGTCAACATGGAATGATCAGGATCCTTGACATACTATATAAATCTAAGGTTCAAGGCACGTAGCCTTGTGGCCGAAGTTTGACCGAACCTGATCTTGAGCTGGTTCCACGTATCCTGAGCAGTCTGGCAATGCTCAAAGTTGCCAATAAGATCATTGTGTATGCTGCTCAACATAGTAAAGCATGCACAATGATCTTTCTTGACCCAATTGTCATAGGCTTCCCAATCAAGGAGATTTTGCTCAGTAGTGCCAGGCACTGGTAGTGTCATATAAGTTGCCAGGGTTCCAAGACTTCTAATTCATTCAACAGTATTGGATTTTCCTATGCCACATTTCATAGTTTTGTCCATCTAGCTTTTCACCTTTGTTGAAATCAGCTATCATAGATTTGGAGGCCATCACTGCATTTAGTCAAGCAAGGTATGGACATTAGGCACATATCAGTGTATACTGATATCTAGAAAAATAATCAGATTACAAATGTTCCTTCTTATAAATGAGATCAAAAGCTAAGCTCATAATCATCACTCATTTAATAAGATAGAACACTGAATCCGATAATTTTTCATAGAACATATCTATATTGTCCACAAAACCAATGTTGAAACAAATCCAATGATTCATCTATATATTTATGCATCAAGTCATAAATAAACATGCTTGCAGAAAATACATAGCATTTGACATAAATACCCCTCATGCACTAAGCATAAATAATTATGTCAACAATAATAACATGCATAATTATGTATGAATCATATTTATACACTAAGCATAAATAATTATGCATCCAAAAAAATTTCACAGAAAATTATGCGATCATACAGTATGGCAATTATATTATTCATGCACAAAGCATAAACTATCATGCCACATCAAGAAAAATTTCCAATAAATTTTTATGATATTCTATGAAGTTTTATGATTTTTCTATAGTTTTCTATGTTTTTTTCTATTTTTATGCAATTTTCTATAAATTTTTGAATTTTTTTTAAATGTTAAAATACCCAGAAAATCCAAAAAAATAATTTAAATGCCATGTCGGAAAGACAAAAAGGCCCTGCTTAAGATATTGAATTTATGGGTAGCACTACCAGTAAACTCATGATGCTCGCTGTGCGCATCGCACAGTAGTGGTGCGAGTGGGTCCCGGCCCTCCGATTGCCCTTACGGAACCTTTTCGGCGGCCCTACGATCAGTGGGCACGAGCACACCCGCCGCCCACATGGCAGCGATCAGGCTTCCTCGGCCATCCAGCGATCGGGGAAGAGGCCAGGACAATGGGGACGACCCTCCGGCCGGAGGGTCTTCGGCAGCAGGCGAGGCATGGCCGACCGCCGAAGAACACCCGGTAATAACAGGGTCCCTGTCCGTCATATTTGCGGTAGAGGCAGAGGCTTCCCGAGCCCTCCAACGGCCGAGGAAGGAGCCGGACAAGTTTCGGCGAAAGGCAGGGAATGAGTCTGGTGTTCCCAGGCACTGAGAACATAGGAGGGGAATGATACATAGATGGATACGAGACCTGAGAACAAAGGAGGGAATGATCTGTAACACCCAAGGCCTATTCCCCAACAACCTCTCCCCTCGTCGGTGATAACCGATGAGGCTCTGATACCAATTGAAGGAACTGAAGATAAGGGACATACCGATAATGACAGACATACCTCAATATCGGCAGTAGCGGAAGTAGGATCGTCGGTCGTCGGGGGCTACTAGAGTCTCCAATGCGTCCATACCCCTAAGCTGTGGTGATGGAAGAAGGAGAAGGAAGAGTCCTTCGGTGACCCTCGGATGCATCTCTCATTCAGAAGACCTCCTAACGAAGACACCTTCGGTCTTCTATTTAAAGAAGGCTATCACCAGTGAATAAGCTAGAGGGATGGCCTGGGCCGACTCGGCGGGCCTGGGGATGCCGGGGCCGAGGGGCCGGCCAGGGATGGCCTGGGCCGACTCGGCGGGCTCGGAGATGCCGGGGCCGAGAGGGCCGGCCAGGGATGGCCTGGGCTGACTCGGCGGGCATGGATACGCCGGGGCCGAGAGGGCCGGCCAAGGATGGCCGGGGCCGACTCGGCGGGCTCGGAGATGCCGGGGCCGAGAGGGGGGCCAGGGATGGCCTGGGCCGACTTGGTGGGCATGGATACGCCGGGGGCCGAGAGGGGCCGGCCAGGGATGGCCGGGGCCGACTCAACGGGCTCGGAGATGCCGGGGCCGAGAGGGGCCGGCCAGGGATGGCCTGGGCCGACTCGGCGGGCCTGGAGATGCCGAGGTCGAGAGGGGCCAGCCAGGGATGGCCGGGGCACAAAAATACTCTGGTTTTATCTAGATTGCCCCTGTGGCCGCACGTGGCTACACCAGCCACATCAGATGCCCCCCGCCCCTGAGCGCTAAGGACCATGCGCCTGCCGCCCTTTGGGCAAAAGGGGTGCGAAAATTCAAAAGGAATGATTGCTTCTTTTGGTGCGCTTTAAATGGGCTGATGAGTTGGCGCTTGATTTTGAGGTGGTGTCTCTTCGAAGACCTTCCGTAATCATGCGTTAGGTTGGGCTGACGTTGGCGCCGGACGCTCCAGAGAAAAGGCTTATCGACTAGTGGAGAAAAGGCAAGGACATCATTGCCGCCCCATTTTCTAGGCCTCACGATTGGCCGGGGATCACATCTCTTGGAGAAACGAGGCAGCACGTCTCGGGCCCAGGCGAGATCTCCGGCTGGCAGCCTACAGCGCAATGGGCGCACGCCAGGTGGCAGGATCTCTGGCGGCGATAGCCGGAGATAGGGGCTATAAAAGCCTTATAAGGGCCTGTGGAATCCTTTACACTGCCATTGCTTTCTCTACTTCCTTCTTCTTTTAGTTCTTCTTCTGCGACCTGAGCCCTTTCAACTCCCAGGTTAGTCTTATCCTTTCTTTTCCTATGGACCACAGCGCCATTAGGGAGGGTAAGAGACCCATAGAGGAGTCTTCCCAGTCTGATAACGAAGACCCAGCCCCTGTGACTAGTGGCCAAATACCTCGACCATCGGGCGGCGTTGTTATCCGCGATTCATTAAGGGCACTAGGACCTCCGCCTACCTCTGGTCCTCCCATTAGGGCAGTCCCCCTGTCCTCTCGCCGTCCGTCCCTTCCTTTGGCGGTGAGCTCTGATCCAGCGGGTCCGTCGGGGGTATCCTCAACCATGACCCCTAAGGATGTAGAGGCCGTTAGGGCTAAGTTCTTGGTCCCTGATTTCATTGGCCTTTCCGCGCCGGGGCCCGAAGATAGGGTGATTTCTAACCATCCGGGTCGGGTCGCCCTATATGAGGAGTTCTTCCGGTGCGGGCTGCGCCTTCCCCTTCACCCTTTCTTTCTTAATCTTTTAGAGAGGTATAGATTAGTGCTGGCACAGTTGACTCCGAATTCGATTCGGATCATTTGTGCCTTCGTTATCCTTTGCCACTTTGAGGGGGCCCGTCCAGAGTTGTCCCTGTTCCGTTCCTTTTATAAACTCCGCCGTCAAGGCGAGGGGGCCTGGTGGGCCTTTACCGCAGGCCGGGTAGAGCCTTCCCCCTAGGCCTCCCGTCCAAAATTAGAGGGTGGAAGTCTAGGTTCCTTTTTGCCCATGTTGAGGGGGTGAGATCTGTTTGGAGGGAGCCCGATACTAGCTCCAATGATGACTCCTCCGTAAGGGAGAGAGATAAGGATCTGTTTACCCTGTTATCCAATTGTCAGATCCCCGGCTATAAGGAACTCCTGTCCGAGGAGAACCTGATAGAGGCCGAGTTGGCCCCGGCAACCGGTGAGCCTGAATCGCTTTGTCTCATTTTTCTGTTTACTGCATGTCGCCGCTAATGCCGATTATCTTTCCTTGTGTAGCCATGAAGCTCTGCCAACGAGTTCGAGGCTCTCGCAAGGCAGAAGAGGCCGGCGACCGGAGAGTCATCCAGGCCGTCGAAGAGGCTCCGGAGAAGGGAGCCGGCCAGGCCGGCCACAGCCCCCACAGCCCCAACGCCCGTGGAGAAACCGGCCGAGAGGAAGCCGGTGGTGAGAGTGGCCCAAAGGCCAGCCGGGGCCGAAGTTGAAGAGGGGGAGATCCCGGCCACCGCCGAAACACCGGTGGTGGTTTTGGATGACGAAGCCCCTACCGCCGTCGACGTGCCCGAGGCGGGGCAGGTCACTTGCCGTTGGCCCCCCGGCCGCTGCAGAGCCGGGGAGAGAGAGCGCTCCCCCATTCGCCGGCGAGGGGGAACGGATCGCCAGGGAGGCCCGAGAGGGCGGAGGCGTCGAGGAGCAGGGGGATGAGCCAAGGAGCTCATCCCACCAATCATCTTGGCGCCCAGACCATCCTCAGGCGGAGGGTCCGCAGGAGGGACAGACGCGCCTGGTCCCTACTATCGGCAGAATGGTGGATGCGCCCGAGCCTCCATCTCTTGTCGGGAGTCCGGGCCACTGATTTTGAGGAGGAGATGCGGGGGATGAGCCACTCCGCACTCATGGACATGATTTTGGTCTCCATCGTCCAGGTAACCCTTCGGATCTTCTTTCTTTTCCCAATGCTTCTCTCTTTGTAGCTAACGTTTATCCTATTGCAGATGGCCAACGGTGCCCTTGGGCTTCGCGAGGCGCTGGCCCAGTCTTCTGGCACACTGGCGAGGGCTCTGGCGGGCCGACAAATACCGAAGGAGAGCATGGCGCACGCCGACAGCCTTGCTCAACTTCGCCAGGAGACCGCGGCCCGCGAGGAGGGCTACGCCGGCCGCCTTCAGGAGATGGAGAGCCGGGCCGCCGCATCCGAGGCCAGAATGGAATTGGCCTTGGAAAGGTCGAAGGCCGGCGTGGCACAGATCGAGGAGCTTACTAGGTGGCTCCAAAGCGCCGTGGAGGAGGCCCGGCTGCCGGGGAGAAGGCCGCTGCCGCAGAGAAAGCGGCAGCGAAGCTGTTTTGGAGAAGGCCGGTGCGGTGGCCTGCGCTGACGAGGCCAGCGCCCGCAGAAGCTGAGGCCAAGGCTTGGGAGGCTGAGAACAAGGCGCAGGGGGCCGAGGCCGAGGCCGGGCAGGCCGTCTCCAAGTTCAAGGCTTCGCCGGAGTTCAGGCAGGAGGTCCTCGAAGCCAGCCTTGACGCTTATCTTCAAGGCTTCGAGATGGGAAAAGTCCGAGTAGCCGCGGCCCTCGAGGTTGACATCGCCAATCTTGAAGACATCCGGGCCGGGGGTCCCGATGAGGAGCCGGCCGGGCAGAAGGACGAGGGGAAGCCTGCCCCGGCGAGCCTTGAATTGTATTTTCTTTTTCTTTATGTAACTGGCCTTGGGCCAATTTTGTACTTGTCTTTGGCTATCAATGAAGAAACTTTTGTCCAAGCTTCTTACTTTTGTACCTTTCTTCCATGATTAATGAAAAAGTCCTTTGCTCCAAATCTCTTTGTGTCTTGATCTGCTTGCTTCTTTTGCTTTTGAGGGAAACGCCTTACTGTGCCAAATCAGACATGCCGGCGACGTTGTAACTGAATATTGCATCTTCCAAATTGTTCTTTTGAACCTTGAGCGTTGCGCATGCCGGCCGTGCCGAGACCGAACCGCAATTCCAGACTTGGCCAACACTTGAACACATCGCCGAGATGTAAACTGGCTATGTATGAATCTTTCTGAAGGCTTGGAAAAGTTGGCAGATGACTTGCTGCCGGGATTAATTTTGGAGGTATCGAGGCCGACTAGAAATGGTCAGAGACGATTCGGCTATTGTAAGGGCGCCAAGGGTAAGTGAAGTTGACTAGGGGAAGTCTATGTCGACTTGCTCGGAATTGAAAACGCCTGAACCGGTTAGGGCCGATTAGGAAAGGCCACGACCGTGTCGTATCGAGCTGTTAGGAGAGACACCACCGCGCCGAGGCTGAGGAGAGTGGCACCGGTGGTTGCCTTGAACCGCTTCAGTAGCATGTAAACCGCCTGAAGGGTGACTCAACTGGGTACGGGGCTGTTAGGGTCTTGACCGACTCAGGGCACTGCCGTGCCGGGGTCGAGTGGTACCCCGTTAGCCGCGGTGCCAGTGAGATCCTTTTGAACCACTTCAGGGTTTGTGTGCCACCTGAAGGGTGACTCAGCTGGGTACGAAGCGTTAGAGTCTTAATCGACTCGGGGGGCACCGCCGTGCCGGGTCGAGTGGTGTCCCGTTAGTCGCGATGTCAGTGAGCTCCTTTTGAACCATTTCAGGGGTTTGTGTGCCACCTGAAGGGTGACTAAGCTGGGTACGGAGCTGTTAGGGTCTTAACCAACTCGGGGGGCACCGTCGTGCTAGGGCCGACTGGTGTCCCATTAGCCGCGATGCCAGTGAGCTCCTTTTGGACACTTCAGGGTTTCTATGCCACCTGAAGGGCGACTCAGCTGGGTACGAAGCTGTTAGGGTCTTAACCGACTCGGGGGCACCGCCGTACCGGGGCCGAGTGGTGTCCCATTAGCCACGGTGCCAGTGAGCTCCTTTTGGACCACTTTAGGGGTTTGTGTGCCACCTGAAGGGTGACTCAGTCGGTACGGAGCTGTTAGGGTCTTAACCGACTGGGGGCACCGCCGTGCTGGGGTCGAGTGGTGTCCCGTTAGCCGTGATGCGAATGAGCTCCTTTTGAACCACTTCAGGGGTTTGTGTGCCACCTGAAGGGCAACTCAGCCGGGTACGGAGCTGTTAGGGTCTTAACTGACTCGGGGGGCACTGCCGTGCGGGGCCGAGTGGTGTCGTTACCCACGATGCTAGTGAGCTCCTTTTGAACCACTTCAGAGGTTTGTGTGCCACCTGAAGGGTGACTCAGCCGAGTACGGAGCTGTTAGGGTCTTAACCGACTCGGGGGGCATTGTCGTGCCAGGGCCGAGTGTGTCCCATTAGCCACGATGCCAGTGAGCTCCTTTTGAACCACTTCAGGGTTTGTGTGCCACCTGAAGGGCGACTCAGCTAGGTACGGAGCTGTTAGGGTCTTAACCGACTCGGGGGCACCGCCGTGCGGGGCCGAGTGGTGTCCCGTTAGCCGCGATGCCAGTGAGCTCCTTTTGAACCACTTCAGGGGTTTGTGTGCCACCTGAAGGGCGACTCAGCCAGGTACGGAGCTGTTAGGGTCTTAACCGACTCGGGGGGCATCGCCGTGCTGGGGCCGAGTGGTGTCCCGTTAGCCGCGGTGCCAGTGAGCTCCTTTTGAACCACTTCAGGGGTTTGTGTGCCACCTAAAGGGTGACTCAGCCGGGTACGGAGCTGTTAGGGTCTTAACCGACTCGGGGGCACCGCCGTGCCGGAGCCGAGTGGTGTCCCATTAGCCGCGATGCCAGTGAGCTCCTTTTGAACCACTTCAGGGGTTTGTGTGCCACCTGAAGGGTGACTCAGTCGGGTACAGAGCTGTTAGGGTCTTAACCCACTCGGGGGGCACCGCCGTGCCGGGCCGAGTGGTGTCCCGTTAGCCGCGATGCCAGTGAGCTCCTTTTGAACCACTTCAGGGGTTTGTGTGCCACCTGAAGGGTGACTCAACCGGGTACGGGGCTGTTAGGGTCTTGATCGACTCGGGTGGCACCGCCGTGCCGGGGCCGAGTGGTGTCCCGTTAGCCGGGATGCCAGTGAGCTCCTTTTGAAAGACCTGGCCCTTGGATACAAAGGAGAATAGGCTGCTGTGTCAGAAAGGGCCTCCTTTATTACTTCACGCTCCAGGGGAATACATCATTGATAATATTGGCGGAGGTTATCCGCATTCCAGGTACGTGGAATGGGCTTCCCATCGAGTTCCTCTAATTTGTATGCCCCCTGTGAAGTGTTTCGGTGACGCGGTAAGGACCCTCCCAGTTAGGGGATAGCTTTCCCCTCCATAGGCTTTGAAACCTCAGCTTTTCTCAGAACCAAGTCTCCGCGGCGGAAAACCTTGGGATGAACTCGAGCGTTGTAGTACTTGGCCGCTCGCTGACGAAAGGTTGCCATGCGCAGCCTAGCCCGATCATGTGCCTCATCTATGAAGTCCAGGTTGGCCCGTATCAGTGCAGAGTTGTTTTCCTCGTTGAAGGACTCCATGCACGGGCTGGGCAGACTGATCTCGACGGGGATGATGGCTTCAGATCCGAAGGCAAGACTGAAAGGAGTCTCGCCCGTCGGGGCTCTAGGGGTCGTGTGGTAGGCCCAGATCACACTGGGGAGTTCCTCCACCCATCGACCTTTGGACCCATCCAGCCGGGTTCTAAGTCCTCTAAGGATGGTGCGATTCATGGCCTCGGCCTCTCCGTTGGTTTGAGGATGGCCAACAGAAGTGAATCGGTGATGAATGCCTAACTTGCCACAAAAGACTTTGAATGCTTCATTGTTGAATTGACGGCCATTGTCCGTGACGAGGGTGTGGGGCAGGCCGAAACGACATATGATCGACTTCCAGAAGAAGGCTTTGACTTTGCTTTCGGTGATCTTGGCCAGTGCCTCGACCTCTACCACTTGGTGAAGTAATCGATGGCAACTAGCAAGAATCTCCGCTGCCCTGAAGCTGGGGGGAATGGCCCGAGAATGTCCATCCCCCACTGGGCGAAAGGCCATGGGGCCGAGAGCGGACTCATTGGGGCAAATGGTTGATGTTGGATGTGCATGTGGCGCTGGCAACCATCGCACTTCTGAACCAATCTAGCCGCATCTTCCTTCATCGTGAGCCAGAAGTATCCTTGACGGAGGGCTTTTTGAGCTAGAGATCTGCCCCCCATGTGATTTCCACAGATGCCTTCGTGAATCTCTTTGAGGATGTAGTCAGCGTCGGTGGGCCCTACACACTTGAGTAGGGGATAGGAGAACGACCTTCTGTATAGACGCCCGTCTAGGAGGATGAATTTGGAGGCTCTCCACTTGAGCAGCCTAGCTTCGTTGCGATCATTAGGGAGAGTGCCGTCAGTGAGATAACGGACGTAGGCATCCATCCATGTGGGCTCTTGGGCGAGTGGGAGGACTTCCTCTCTATCCTCTATGCTGGGTCTTTCCAAATATTCAATATAAGCACCTCTCGCCAAGCCATCAGTGGAGGTGGCCAGATGAGAAAGGGCGTCGGCCTTGGCATTTTCGCTGGGGAATGTAACTGATACTGAAGTAAGGCAGTGGGGAAGTTAGGAGTTGAACCTTGCCCAAATATTGTGCCATAATGGGGTTGCGCGCTTCGTATTCCCGTGGATTTGTCCAGAGACAAGTTGCGAGTCGGTAAAGGCTCTGAGATGCCTTACTCCCAACTCTTAGGCTAGCCTCAACTTAGCCAGTAGGGCCTCGTACTCGGCTTGGTTGTTGGTGGCCTCGAATAGGAACCACAGGGCACACTCCGTCCTTTCTCCACCCGGCCCGGCAAGAATGAGGCCGGTGCCACTCCCTAGTGAATTTGATGCGCCATCCACATGAAGAAACCAGGATTCTCCATCATCATCTGGCTCAGGTTCGCACTGTCCCATGGGAACCTCTTTGGGAACTTCCTCGCCCAAGTGCACTCGACCAGGAAATTGGCTAAGACCTGGGACTTCAGCGCCGGCCGGGCCTGAAAAGAAAGGTCGAACTCTCCCAGCTTGATGGCCCACTTGGCCAGTCAGCCCGAAGTGTCCGGGTGAGCCAGAATGGACTCGAAGGGGCTGATCCGTGAGCACCACAATAGGGTGGGCTTGAAAGTACAGACGGAGGCGTCAAACGGAGACTATCAAGGTAAAAATAACTTTCTCTGTCTTGGAATATCTGACCTCTGCATCATGGAGGACCTTGCTCACATAATAGACGGGTCTCTGAGTTCCATCGGTGTCGAGGCGCACCAGGACTGAGCTGACGGCTTCCGGCAAGTAGCTAAGTATAGGAAGAGACTTTCTCCATCTCTTGGCTTGGATAGAAGTGGCAGAGAAGACAGGAATGCCTTCAACCCATCGAAGGCTTTCTGGCAGTCGTCCGTCCATTCGAAGCTATTCATTTTCCGCAGAGCCTTGAAGAAAGGCAGGCATCTCTCAGCCGATTTGGAAAGGAAACGACTTAGAGCCGCTATCCTCCATGTCAATCGTTGCACTTCCTTTTTGCTGGATGGTGGCCTCATGTCGAGTATGGCGCTGATCTTTTCTGGGTTTGCCTCGATCCCTCGCTGGGTCACCATGAAGCCAGGAACTTGCCCGCCGTGACCCCGAAGGCACACTTCATGGGGTTCAACTTGACTTGGGAGTGACGGAGGTTATTGAAGGTCTCCTCTAGGTCGGAGACGTGATCGGAGGTGCGGGTGCTTTTTGTCAGCATGTCGTCTACATAGACTTCCATGTTTCGGCCCAGCTGATCCCGGAACACTCTGTTCATCAACCTTTGGTAGGTTGCTCCCGCGTTCTTGAGGCCGAAAGGCATCACCTTGTAGCAATAAATGCCCTTCTCTGTCACAAAGGAGGTGTGTTTCTCGTCGCTAGGGTCCATCCTTATCTGATTATATCCTGAGAAGGCGTCCATGAAACTAAGGAGTTTGTGCCCAGAGGTGGAATCCACCAGCTGATCAATTCTGGGCAGGGGGAAGCTGTCTTTCGGACACGCCTTGTTGAGGTCGGTGAAGTCTATGCAAACCCTTCAGCTCCCATTTGCCTTACGCACCATGACCACGTTGGCTAGCCAATCAGGGTAGTGCGCTTCCTGGATGTGGCCAGCACTGAGTAGCTTGTTAACTTCCTCGTCAATGGCCTTTTGTCAGTCAGGGGCAAAGCTTCTCTTCTTTTGGTGGATCGGGCGGTGCCGTGGATCAATGTTGAGCTTGTGGGTGATCACTTCCGGAGGGATGCCGGCATATTAGACGCCGACCAGGCAAAAATGTCCTAGTTAGCCCTCAAAAAACCCAAGAGGCGCTCCCGGTCCTCCAGGGGGAGGAGTCCTCCTATACGGACGGTCTTTGACGGGTCCTCCCCAAGGGGGAAGGTTAGAAGGTGCTCAGCATACTCTCCTCCCTTACTAGAGTCTCTGGGGTCGGACGCCTCTAGGGCTGGCTCAACTTCCAGGGGACTTGATGCCGTGTGATAACAGGGTAGGACCGGGCTGGTCTCACCGCGCATCTCTCCAACTCCCTCGCTAGTGGGCAACTGCACTAGTAGGCGCCGGTTGGAAATGACTACGTCCAAAGGTTCAGACCTGGGTGCTCGAGAATGGCGTTGTACGCCAAGGGGACCCTCACGACCAAGAATTTCATGATCACAGTGCTTTGGCGTGGCGGTGTTCGGCTATCACAGGCAGAGGTATTTCACCTTCGACCCTCACGGAGTCCCCGGTAAATCCGACTAACGGGGCCGCCATGGGCCGGAGAGAGTCCAGAGATAATCCCATCCGAACAAAAGCATCATAAGTAAGGATGTCGGCTGAGCTGCCACTATCAACTAATATCCTTTTTACAGGGTGCCTGGCGATCGTCATAGAGATGACTACGACTTCATTGTTTACATTTTCACTACGGTAGGTCCCCCCCCCCCGGGAATTACATTATTCGGTGCCTCCTCCCCTCTCGGCCGTTTAGGTGTAGAAGCCGATCCCAGGATACCATTTCGACTATTCGTTCAGTGGGGGCATTGTCGACCGGGGCCTGGACAGGCGGGGGCCCCATGAGGGCCGACAGCGGCTGTGGCGCCTTTTGGACATATTTTCGAGGTAGCCCCAGTGAATGAGCTCCTCGATGGCCTTCTTCAGGTTGTAGCAGCTATCAGTATCGTGGCCGTAATCCCGGTGGAATCGGCAGTAGCGGCTCTTGTCGCGGGGAGGACCTTTCTTCATGGGAGGAGGATGTTGGAGATAAGGCTCACCCTCGATCTCCATCAGAATGTGGGATCGAGGGGCTAGAAGGGGCATGAGCTTACTCTCATCGGGGATAGGCTCCGACGCCTGTTGTCGGATCGGCGAGGCGGGTCAGCTCGCCGGTGTCGAGGGGGCCCATTAGGCTTGGGGCAAGCAGGCTTGTGGCTGAGCTTCTTGAAGATTCCCAGCGGGTGAAGTTGGCCTCATCCGCGCGGATGTACTTTTGAGCTCGGAGGAGGAGATCAGAATAAGAGCTTGGGGCTTCTTATCCAGAGAGAAGGTGAAGCGGGACAGGAGGAGTCCCCGCTTTAATGCCAACGTCGCCACCGCATCATCGAGATGGTAGACCTCGAGGGCGGCGGCCTTGAACCAGGACACGAAGTCCCGTAGTGACTCTCCCTCCTTCTGATGGACGGAGAAAAGACTGTCGGCTACCCTTGGGATTCGCCGGCAAGCATCAAAGTGTGCCAGAATGGCTTTCTCCAGCTCCCGGAAGGAGTCGATGCTGTGTGGGGGCAGGCGTGAGTGCCATGCACGGGCGGCCTTCCGCAGAGTAGCGGGGAAGGCCTTGCAGAGAAGGGCGTTTGAGGCGCCCTGGACTTGCATCATTGCTTTGTAGCTCTCGAGATGATCGAGAGGATCGGTCGTACCATCCTACGGGTCCACCTGGGGGAAACAAAACTTGGAGGGGACAGGCTCCTCCAATATCCGGCGGGTGTAAGGAGGACGAGTGTCAAACTCTTCCTCTGGCTGATGATTGATTTTCTTGGCGAGCTCATCGAGTTGCCTGTTGTACTCCTCAGGCGTTCCTCCGCCTGGCGGCTGATTATCGGGGCCCTCCGAGATGGCTCAGAGGAAGAAGAAGAAGAGGCAGAAGGAGATGGAGACGGGAGGCGGGGCTTCCGCCTGGGCTCCTCCTGATGATGCGGCTCGGAGGAGATTTGTTGGGGCCGTGGTCAGGGGACTGTGGCCGCTTGGGGGGCTTGCGTCGGGGCTTCCTAGGGGAAGCCGGACGTCAGCTAGTCTCTGTCGAGGAGAACCTCCCCTCGCCGATTATTGACTGGCGGGGGGAGCGTCTGATGTTGGGTGGCCATGGACTGTTGTTGCTGGAGCCCATGGACCATGGCGGTGAGATTTTGGACCTGACGGGAAAGGGTCGCCAGCTGCTCCACCGTTTGATCAGCGGCCTCCGGCGGCGGGCAGGTAACTAGAGGGTCGGTGACAGGGGATTGGCCTCCTGCTGCCTAGTTGGCGGGGGAAGCCCCGCTGGACAACCGACGGAGGCGTTCTGAGCTCGCATCACCACCATGGTCTCTAGAAGAGAAGAGAAGAGGGGGGGGGGGGAGAGTCTCACCTCCTGCGCTGTAGCGCCGAAGAATGTTCGCTACTTTTTCTTACGCCCTGCCCCCTACCTGGCGCGCCAATTTGATGACGCCCAACCACCGATCCTAGACGTCGGGAAAGGAGCGCTTCTCGAACCTTTGCTTTACCAGGTGGCCTACAAAGAAGTCCCCAGACCGAAGAGGATTTTTCGGTGGGACCCTCCAACGCCCAAGTTAGCAATCGAGGTCACAGCTGAAGAGGGGCTCGAGTGAGCCCTTTTTGGTATAGAAAAGGGGATCTCAGAGAGGAGGATTCCTTTCTGAGTGCTAAGACAACGATTTTAGGGATTATTGTGCATACCTGTTTTAGAGAGTGGATTCACCCTTTTATAGGGGTTGACATGGTCACGTGGGATTTGTGAGGAAGGAATGTCTGCGGGTTCTTGGAAGTTGTGTGGATCTGGGTTGATTGGTGGGTCCTGTCCCATCGGAGAGGGAGGAACGGCAGTTGGTGGGTTAAGTCCCATCAATCAGTGGGGCTGCTAAGTTGTCGGGTCTAGTCCCATTAACAATGTGGCCAGTGGGTAGGTGGATCTGGCGTTGTCAAGTGGCGCGAGTCAAAGAGGTGGTTTCTTGAACGGTTGGGGCCATGCTGGGGCCGATCTGGGGAGAACTGAGACATCTCGACCCCCCCGGGGGAGACGAGGCTGAGCCTGGCTGACTAGGGGCGACTGGGGCCAACCTCTCTGGCCAGGAAGTACCGAGGCGGGGCCGGCCAGGAATGGCCTGGGCCGACTCGGCGGGCCTGGATATGCCGGGGCCGAGAGGGGCCGGCCTGGATGGCCTTGGTCGACTCGGCGGGCCTGGGGACGCCGGGGCCGAGAGGGGCCGATCAGGGATGGCCTGGGCCGACTCGGCGGGCTCGGAGACGCTGGGGCCGAGAGGGCCGGCCAGGGATGGCTTGGGCTGACTCGGTGGGCATGGATACACCGGGGCTGAGAGGGCCGGCCAGGGATGGCCGGGGCCGACTCGGCGGGCTCGGAGATGCCGAGGCCGACTCGGCGGGCTCGGAGATGCCGGGGTCGAGAGGGGCCGGCCAGAGATGGCCTGGGCCGACTCGGCGGGCCTGGATACGCCGGGGCCGAGAGGGGCCAGCCAGGGATGGCCTGGGTCGACTCGGCGGGCTCGGAGATGCCGGGGCCGAGAGGGGCCGGCCAGGGATGGCCTGGGCCGACTCGGCGGGCCTGGGGACGCCGGGGCCGAGAGGGGCCGGCCAGGGATGGCCTGGGCCGACTCGGCGGGCTCGGAGACGCCGGGGCCGAGAGGGGCCGGCCAGGGATGGCCTGGGCCAACTCGGTGGGCTCGGAGATGCCGGGGCCGAGAGGGGCCGGCCAGGGATGGCCTGGGCCGACTCGGCGGGCATGGATACGCCGGGGCCGAGAGGGTCGGCCAAGGATAGCCGGGGCCGACTTGGCGGGCTCGGAGATGCCGGGGCCAAGAGAGGGCCGGCCAGGGATGGCCTGGGCTGACTCGGCGGGCATGGATACACCGGGGGCCGAGAGGGGCCGGTCAGGGATGGTTGGGGCCGACTCGGTGGGCTCGGAGATGCCGGGGACGAAAGGGGCCGGTCAGGGATGGCCTGAGCCGACTCGGTGGGCCTGGAGATGCCGGAGCCGACCAGGGATGGCCGAAGTGCAAAAATGCTCTGATTTTATTGAGATCACCCTTGTGATCATACGTGGCTACACCAGCCACATCACATAAGATAATAAAAGGAATATGGTGAAAGAAGAAGACAAGGTTTCTCTTAATAACATGCAGGCTACTACTTCTCGGCTATCCAATAGGTTTGCTCCTGAGTGGGGCTTAAATAGAGCCAACTAAGATATTTATTATTTTTTAATATATATATAGATGATGCAGTTTATAGATTGCTGTGTTAATAATCTATAACCACAATAATTTATCCTTTTGGACTTTTACCAAGACTTCCAACGTATATGTTGCTTCTTCTCCAATTCTTCATTTGAGAAAGATGTTAAACTTTCTTTTCGGAGAAAATGACGAAGGGCTCGGCATAAAAAAAAAAAAAAAAAACGGAAAAGGTGGTCAAAAAAGATTACTCCGGACGCGACATGGTGACAATGGAAATGTCCTACGTACAGAATGGATTCTTAGGTGTAAATCGACTTAGTTTTGGGAATCTTTTTCATTTTCTAATTTTAATTAATAACTAAAGTCATAATGGTTAGTGATACGGCTGACCCTCTTCTCTAGGTGGTGTTATAACCTTTTGCGTGATTTTCAAAAATAATGATGTGACAGCTAATCCCAGAAAGGGAATCTTGGCTCCGGCCTCCAGCTCCAGCCTTTGGCCCTAGCCTCCAGCTCCGACCTTTGGCTCCGGCCTTTGGCTTCGGCCTCCAGCTTCGGCCTTTGGCTCCGGCCTCCAGCGACGGCTCCGGCCTCCAGCGATGGCTCCGGCCTCCAGCGACGGCTCCAGCCTTTGGCTCCGGCCTTTGGCCCCGGCCTCCAGCGACGGCTCTGGCCTCCAGCGACGGCTTCGGCCCTTGGCTCCGGCCTCCAGCGATGGCTCCGGCCTTTGGCTCTGGCCTTTGGCCCCGGCCTCCAGCGACGGCTCCGGCCGTTGGCTCCGGCTCTAACTTGGTGCCTTTTCTGCATACACAATGACTCGCCTCAGGTAACAGAACCCGAGATTCAAGATCTGTTACCATATACCTTACTTGTCAAAATCACGGGCAAGTGTTAGCATGCTCGGCGGTTACCACCACAAGTGGCCCCCATCCAGCAACGGCTTAACCACTTGCCGTTCGAAGAAGCTTATCCTAACGAGGAAGATTCGACGGTTCGAAAGAGGATGAAAAGAAAGGAACCTCCCAGACAGGTATAAAAGGACCCCGAGCTCAACAGAAAAGGGGAGATCTCTCTCTCTCTCTCACTACGACACTACTGAGCGACGAGTTTACTAACTTGAGCGTCGAAGGGTCCTCATCGGGAATACCGGCCTGGGGACTTCTTACAGGTTTCTGAAGAAGGAAGATGACCTCTCCACCCCATTTGGAGGTCCACCATAGATCTCAGCATGCCCGTCGCTCATCACTAATGATTTGTCCGCATCAGATTGGCGCGTCAGGAAGGGGGGCAAGCATCCGCACATGGGGAAGATGAAAGTTCTCGCTGTGACTCCACCGATTCTGCAAGGAAGATGATGGTGACAACACGAGCACAGGAGGCTTCCACCAACCAGGCCGCGGAGCGCATTCCGCAGGCTGAGCAATCGAAGGCCAACCTCCGTATTTCGCCCCCTGCACAAATGAGCCAGCCTGACCGGCTTGAAGTTCTGGCTCACCAGGTCCAAGACCTGATGACAATGGTACGGGGATTGCAGGAATACTGCTTTGCCGCTGCACCTCAACCCCTTCTGCTTGGTGAAGGGGTGCGGGGAACAATTCAGTCTCATCAAGGCGGGACCCCACCTGAGGTCTCCCGTCACTCACCTCCTGAGCCTCATCGCCGAGAGGCCTCAAAGTGATGCCGGTCCTCCTCCCATCATTCTGGTCGTTCCCACCAACGGCCGGACGAGAGAGAATCCAGACGGGTGCGCTCCTTACGCCGCCGGTCTTCTTTGGCTTCCTCTTCTGACTCATCTAAAGACAATGCCCTCAGGAAGACTACCCATCGGGCCGAACAACGGCTCGATGAGTATCATCGACGGTTGGAGGAGCTTAGCCGCAGGATCGCTGACCCTCATGGGATGGACTATGAGCACCGCCCCCCGCTTTCCAGGTGCATCATGGAGGAACCGGTCCCGCCCCATTTCCGTCTCCCCCAGCTGGATCCGTATGATAGCACGACGGACCCACTAGACCACCTGGAGAGCTACAAGGTCCTCATGCAGGTCTAGGGAGCGATGGACTCCCTTCTATGTGTCGCCTTTCCAGCCACCCTTCGCAAGGCGGCACGTGCATGGTATTCTCGGCTGCCACGCGTAGCATCAATTCATTCCAACAGCTCGAGCGATCTTTCCTGGCCCACTTTGATGCGTGCCGAAAGATCCCACGAGTGGCTGATAGCTTATTCGCTGTCCAGCAAAGGAGTGGCGAGACCCTGAAGGACTTTGTCGCTCGGTTCAAAGAGGCAGCCTTGGAGGTATACAACCTAGATGATTCTGTAGCCACTTTTGTTTGGATGAACCTGTTGAAGTCTTCCCTTTGACCCATCGCCATGCCTCTAATGGGCTTTACTGGGGACTCCGTGAGCGTTGAAGGGGAGATTGCCCCCCCTGTCACGGCTGGAACCCCTCCGTGTCAAAGCACGGTGGTCATAAATTTTCTAGTGGTCCGGATCCCGCTGGCTTATAATGCTATCTTGGGGAGACCAGGATTGAATTTGCTAGATGTCGTGATCTCCACTAAGAGATTATTGGTAAGATTCCCCATCGACGAAGGAGTCAGAGAAATGAAAGGAGAGCAAAGCCTGCCACCGCTTTGCTATCACTTGTCTCCAGTCCACTGGAGGCGGCATCGGCAATAACCTCTGAGCCGCTTGACCCCCGAGAGCTGGGAAGGAGGGGAGAACTAGCCGAGCACCTCCTGACCCTCCCCTTGGGGGATGATCCGGCCAGGACCATCCAGATTGGGGCGTTACTTCCGGAGGAGGCATGCGGTTGATTTCTTACTTTCCTGCGTGCCAAGACCGACATCTTTGCATGGTTGTCCTCAGACATGCCGGGAATCCCTGAGGAGGTAATCACACATCGGCTCAACCTCAGGCCAGAGTATCGGCCAGTCCAACAGAAGAAAAGGAGCTTCGCTCCGGACAGACAGAAAGCTATAGATGAGGAAGTTCGCAAGTTGACAGCAGTAGGCCATATTCAGCAAGTTCATTACCCCGAATGGTTGGCCAACGTGGTGATGGTCCGTAAGACTAATGGAAGCTGGAGGATGTGCGTGGACTTCACCGATCTCAACAAAGCATGCCCCAAAGACAGCTTTCCCCTGCCCCGGATCGATCAACTGGTGGACGCTACATCCGGCCATGAGGTCCTTAGCCTGATGGATGCTTTCTTTGGGTACAACCAGATCAGGATGAACCCGACAGATGAGGAAGCTACCTCCTTCATAACTGAGAAGGGGTTGTACTGCTACAAGGTAATGCCATTTGGGCTAAAGAACGCGGGAGCCACCTACCAAAGGTTAATGAATAAAGTATTCGAAGATCAGATATGATGCAACATGGAGGTGTACGTGGATGACATGCTAACAAAAAGTGTCCATGCCACCGACCATATCGCCGACCTAACGGAGACTTTTGACAACCTTCGTCGATACCAGATGAGGCTGAACCCATGCAAGTATGCATTTGGGGTGATAGCCAGAAAGTTCTTGGGTTTCATGGTGACCCGGCGGGGGATTGAGGCAAACCCGGACAAAGTTCAAGCCATCCTGGACATGAGGTCTCCCACCAATAAGAAGAAAATACAGCGCCTGACGGGAAGGGTTGCCGCCTTGAGCTGTTTCCTATCCAAGTCCGCTGAGATGTGCCTACCTTTCTTCAAGGCGCTTCGCAAGGCCAATGGATTCGAATGGACGAAAGAATGTCAGAAGGCGTTCGAGAGGCTAAAGGAATTCTTATCTACCCCGCTGCTGCTAGCCAAGCCAACAGGTGGAGAAGAACTCCTTCTGTACCTCGCGGCTTCTCCCGAGGCCGTTAGTTCTGTGCTGGTCTGCGTGGACACCAACAACATTCAAAAGTCAGTGTATTACACGAGCAAGGTGCTCCATGATACGGAGACCAGATACTCAAAGATCGAGAAGATTATCTTCGCGTTAATCGTATCTACCCAGCGCCTGCAGCCATACTTCCAAGGCCTCTCGATTGCGGTGATCACAGACCAACCTCTAAAGACAATTCTCACTTGCCCGGATACTTCGGGTCGATTGGCAAGGTAGGCACTCAAGTTGGGGGAATTCGATCTATCTTTCCACCCTTGGTTGACCATGAAATCTCAAGTCCTGGTGGATTTTTGATCGAGTGCACCTAGGGAGAGGAGCAACCGGAAGAGCCCTCTGCAAAGCCCTCGCCTCTCAGAACCAGAGATGATGAGTGGGTCCTTCATGTAGACGGGGCATCAAATTCTCAAGGGAGCGGAGTAGGCCTCATCCTGGCCAACTCGGACGGAGTTGTAACCGAGTGCGCACTCCGCTTCCTCTTTCCAGCCACCAATAATCAAGCAGAATATGAAGCTCTGCTGTCTGGGATAAGATTAGCCCGAGAGCAAGGGGTAAAGCATCTTAGAGCGTTCACTGACTCCCAACTGGTCGCTGGTCAAATTGCGGGGGAGTATGAAGCAAGGGATTCCGTCATGTCCTGCTATTTGAGTATGGTGCAGTCGCAAGCTTTTCTCTTAGCTTACTTTAATGTTAGCTACATCCCTCGAGGAAAGAATGCTAGAGCCGACGCTCTATCCCATCTTGCCACTTCAATTGATGGGATGCTAGGAAGAGCTTATGTAGAGCACCTGGAAGCCTCGAGTATTAACGTAACAAGAGAAACTCTGCTAATTGAGCAGGAGCCTTCCTGGATGGATGCCTATGTCCGGTACTTTACCAATGGTACCCTCCCGGAAGACCCTGCCGAGGCCAAGAAACTCAAAAGATGGGCCTCGAAGTTTTTCATAATGAAGGGAAAACTCTATCGAAGGTCGTTCTCATGCCCGGTCCTCAGATGTGTTGGCCCCACAGAAGCAGATTATATCCTGTGGGAGATACACGAAGGTATATGTGGAAGCCATCTGGGGGGCAGAGCTCTCGCATACAAAGCCCTACGGCAGGGATATTACTGGCTGACAATGAAGGAGGATGCGTCTAAGCTTGTCAGGAGGTGTGACAGCTGCCAGCGCCATGCTAACATTCAACATTAACCGGCATCCCAGCTGACCCCCCTGGCCGCACCCTGGCCCTTTGCCCAGTGGGGTATGGATATCCTGGGACCATTCCCTCCAGCCTCTGGATAACGCAAGTTCTTAGTGGTAGCAGTTGACCATTTCACCAAGTGGATCGAGGCTGAGGCTCTCGCCAAGATCACCGAGGGCAAAGTAAGGTCTTTCTTCTGAAAGTCTGTCGTGTGCCGGTTTGGGCTGCCGCACACCCTCGTTACTGATAATGGCCGACAGTTTGACAACACGGCCTTCCGGGAATTCTGCATCGGCCTGGGCATCCATCAATTATTTACCTCTGTGGGGCATTCCCAGACCAACGGCGCAGCCGAGGTGACCAACCACATCATCCTCCAAGGGCTCAGGGCCCGGCTAGATGGCTGCAAAGGGCATTGGGTGGAGGAACTCCCTAGTGTATTGTGGGCATACCATACGACGCCACGAGCCCCCACTAGAAAAACTCCTTTCAGCCTGGTCTTTGGGACCGAGGCAGTCATTCCGGTGGAGATAGGAGTCCCCAGTCCTCGGACAGAGTTATACCACGAAGAGAGCAACTCAAATCAGCTGTGGACCGATCTAGATTTAGTAGAAGAGTTGCGAGACCAGGCGCAACTTCGCATGGCGGCTTTCCGTCAGCGAGTGACCAAATACTACAATGCTCGAGTACAGTCCAAGACGTTCTGCTATGGAGATCTCATTCTGCGATGAGCTGAAGTATCAAAGCCAACGGAGGGTGGCAAGCTGGCACCAAAATGGGAAGGATCATATCGTGTCAAGGAGGTACTTCATCATGGGACATACAAAATTGAAGAGCTAGACGGGAAACCGCTTCCTCGCACTTGGAATACCGATAATTTATGCCGGTATTATCAGTAATGTGCTAACTTTATTAATTGGAATCTACTCGACATATTGCTGTTCAAAATGTTTGCATTATTTTTGAGTGATCATGCTTTGCACCAAAGACCGGCTTCGTGTCGGCAATTAAGATCGGCTCCACTCGGCAATAAAGACCGGCTCCGCGTCGGCACCAAAGACTGGCTTCGCATCGGCAATTAAGACCAGCTCCGCATCGGCACCAAAGACCGACTCCGCATTGGCACCAAAGACCGGCTCCACGTCGGCAACAAAGACCGGCTCCGCTTCGGCACCAAAGACCGGCTCCGCGTCGGCAACAAAGACCAGCTTCGCGTCGGCAATTAAGACCGGCTCTGCGTCGGCACCAAAGATCGGCTCCGCGTCGGCACCAAAGACCGGCTCCATGTCAGCAATAAAGACCGGCTTCGCATCGGTAATTAAGACCAGCTCTGCGTCGGCACCAAAGACCGGCTCCGCATCGGCACCAAAGACTGGCTCCGCGTCGGCAACAAAGACCGGCTCCGCGTTGGCACCAAAGACCGGCTTTGCGTTGGCAGTTAGGACCGGCTCCGCGTCAGCACCAAAGACCAGCTCCGCGTCGGCACCAAAGATCAGCTTCGCGTCGGTAGTTAAGATCGGCTCCGCATCGGCACCAAAGACCGGCTTCGCATCGGCAGTTAAGACTAGCTCCGCGTTGGCACCAAAGACCGGCTCTGCATCGGCAATTTGGCCTAGCCCCACGTCGGCACTTAGGGGCAGCGTGTTGGCACACATAGTCCCATTCTACGCGATATGTCTAACGAGGTATTAGGCATTCCACGACTTCGCATCGGCACGAGTGGGGTTGTATACTGCCTACGGTTCAACTTTCGTCTCTGCAACTAAAGTTGATCCCGCGTCAGTTCCCTAATAGAGAAATCGTGCTCTTCGGCTATTGGTTATTGGTTCGTGACAACTCACACAAGCAAAATTAATTATGACTAAAGACAAGTGTCGAGAATCAAAATATTCATTGATGGCCAAAAGTTTACAAAATTGCCGATCTAAGTCGGACTTGGAGTAATACAATAAAAAAAACTAAGGGTCATTTGGGGCTGGATCGTCATCTTTAGGGACTTCATCCGGCTCCAACCCTTCAATCCCCTCGAGGTCGTAGAGTTCCTAGATTTTTTCCTTGCAGTCCTAGAAGCCGGCCTCGTAAGTGAATGTTGTCGATTCAGCTAATTCCTTACTAAAGGCTTTAGACTTTCTGAAATCCTCTATGGCCTCTGTAGCTCTCTTCTCCGCCTCGAAGGTTTTCCGTTCGGCCTCCGTGACCTTTTTATCGGCCTCGATGGCCTCCCTCTTGGCTTCGGTCACCGCCGCCTCCAAGTCGGCAATCTTGGCGTCGGACTGGCGGGTGACCTCTCTGGCTGCATCTATTTCAATGGAGGCGGAATGCTGTCAGTTCTTCAAAATGCACATTTCTGATTCCGCTGCCTCCAGTCTCTCCTTGGCCATTCTTTTCTTCTCTTCGGCCGCTTGGGTTATCCAGCTCGTTGGCCGCCCGACGCTGGGCAACTTCCACCGCGTACTCGGCCTTCTTAGCTCTTAGCCGGATGGCTTCGATTTCACCCTTTAAAGTGGCCCAGGTATCCTCCAAGGCCATCTCTGCCTTTTCTGCCCTAGCCTGGAGTGATAGCATCTCCTCTCGCGACTGGTCAAGGGCAGCATCACTCAGGGTCCAAAGGTCCCTCATGGCAATCAGAGAGTTCAGTGCTTGGATGGAGTGTCAATGTTAAAAAAAAAAAAACAAAGGTGAAAAGGATAATGGTGCAAGGCTCACCCAAAGATGTGCCACAGACGGCTCGCGGAAGAAGGTGGCCCTCCCCTGATGCCAGAGAAACTCCTGCACCTCTACCACAGATGCTTCGTCCAATGCCCGCTCGGCCCAGCGGCTGTGGTTCGCTAAGAGTGATTGGAAGGAAGGGTTGACGCCCTTCCTTTCCACTGACACGGGGCCGCGGGGGAGGATTCCGCCTCCGACTCTGTTGCCTCCGGCCCCTTGGCTGGTGGAGGCACTTCGGTTGTTGCCCCTTTTGGGGGCATGGTAACTGCTGGAATCGGCCTTATTGTTGCAAGGACCGGCTCCATCCCCACGGCTTCGAGCGGGGGTGAAGGTGCTTTTGTGACCTGCTCTAGAGAAGGATCAAGCAGAATGATAGGAGGGGGAGCCAAAACTGAAGGTGATCCCCTTCCTCCTGCTTGGCTCCGCCCGACTTCCTCGCTGGCCTCAGCCCTCACCATGTCTTTCTTGGCGGGCTCGTCGGCTTGGGCTCTGGCCTCCTCGCGCACGCGCGGGGGATCCACAACTTTGGCCTTTCTAGCATCGGCCCCCCCAGCGTCGGCCCTCCCCGCATCGGCCCTCCTTGGAATTTTGGCGATGGCCCTCCTTTCAGTGAGGGGCTCATTCCCCGTTGCCTTCCTCTTCTTGGTAACCACCTTCCTGAGCTCACGCAGCGATGGCGTCATCCCTATAAAAATATGAGATAAGTAAAAAAAGGGGGGGGGGGGAGGGGAAGAAAGAAGGAAAAAGGTGAGTAATCAAGTGCTTACCACCAGAAGGGACTATGCCAGTGAGACGAAGGTTCTCATCAACCAGAAGCTTATTGCATCGAGGGACATCGGCAGTCAGAAGTTGCCCGAATGCCATTCGATCCCGTGGGAGGATAGAGGAATCCCTATTGGCATCGATGTTGGGTGTCCCCCAGCTTCCCTTCGCCCCTTCGATATCAGCAAAAAAGAACTTATCCTTCCACCCTTTAACGGAGGTAGGAAGGTACAATTTAAGGATCCTAGTAGGTCTAGCAGTAAAGGACCACCAACCTGACTGTTTGCGAAGGGTATAGAAACTACAGAATAAGGAGATACTGGCCTCTATGCCTTGAAGGTGACAGAGAACTAGAAAGCCAACGATGGTTCGGATCGAATTAGGAACTAGTTGGGAAGGTGTTAAGGAATATCGATTTAGAAGGTTAAGGATGAAAGGGTGGATAGGCAATCGAAGTCCTGCCTTAAAGAAGGCTCCGTACAAGGCAACTCTTCCAGGACGGGAAGAAGTTACCCTGTCGTCAGGAGCGGGGTAGGATATACGTAGGTTTGGCGGAAAACTATACTTGGCCCTTAGGTTTACTATGTCTTGAGCAGATATAGTGTAAGTAGTCCCCTCGAGGGACTCCTTGACAGTGCCAGAGGGACCAGCAGCTGTCGGACGGCTCCGTGTGGAGGTCCGGCCAACGGTCAGATGACTCCCGGCTATGGGGCGTCTGACCGGCCGCCGCTCTGGCGAGG
This sequence comes from Calamus simplicifolius, assembly GCA_900491605.1. NCBI lineage: Eukaryota > Viridiplantae > Streptophyta > Magnoliopsida > Arecales > Arecaceae > Calamus > Calamus simplicifolius. The sequence goes on along the minus strand of UESW01001559.1, from coordinate 230,593 downwards.
AGTGGTCGGAGGATGGGGTGGACCATTGGCTTGGTAAGGAAGCGGAAGGTTGAGAAGGAGTGGGGGAATGACCTCCGGAATCGGAAATAGAACAAGAGGGTGAGGAAGCCATGGAAACTAACCTGGAAAGCTTGAAGAAGCACAGGGGAGAGAACAGATACGGGAGGCGGACGGGCGCTGGCAAACTCAGGGGAGGAAGCTATAACGTAAGAGAAGGGGGAATGGGAAGATAAGGATGATTTTTTCTTTTAATAGCCCCATTTCAAATCATCCCATGGCTATTCGGTCTGGCCATGCGTCTACCTTCAAATGGAAGCCGCTTCGGCGGCCTACTGGCACAAAAAACATCAAAAGCTCCATCAATAGAAAGATGGCGATGGCCTTACCGCAATGATGACGCTTGCCTTTTTATGACTCATTACTCGAGGGAAATCTTCTCCAATCCCAACAGCCCAAACAGACGAAATGATGGTGCGAAAGTCAGCCACCCAGTGGATATTAACACCCCTTTCGCTGGTGATTATACGTTCACTCATCTCAGGGGCGGGGGGCATCTGATACGGCTGACCCTCTCCTCTGGGTGGTGTTATAACCTTTTGCGCGATTTTCAGAAATAATGATGTGACAGCTAATCCCAGAAAGGGAATCTTGGCTCCGGCCTCCAGCTCCAGCCTTTGGCCCTGGCCTCCAGCTCTGGCCTTTGGCTCCGGCCTTTGGCTCCGACCTCCAGCTCCAGCCTTTGGCCCCGGCCTCTAGCTCCGGCCTTTGGCTCCAGCCTTTGGCTCTGGCCTCCAGCAATGGCTCCGGCCTTTGGCTCTGGGTTTTGGCTCCGGCCTCCAGCGACGGCTCCGGCCTTTAGCTCCGGCCTCCAGCGATGGCTTCGGCCTTTGGCTCCGGCCTTTGGCTCCAGCATCCAGCGACGGCTCCGACCTTTGGCCTCGGCCTCCAGCGACTACTCTGGCCTTTGGCTCCGGCCTCCAGCGATGGCTTCGGCCTTTGGCTCCGACCTTTGGCTCCAACCTCCAGCGACGGCTCCGGCCTTTGGCCCCGGCCTCCAGCGATGGCTGCGGCCTTTGGCTCCGACCTCTAGCGATGGCTTTGGCCTTTGGCTCCGGCTCTAACTTGGTGCCTTTTCTGCATACACAATGACCCGCCTTAGGTAACAGAACCCGAGATTTGAGATCTGTTACCATATACCTCACTTGCCGAAATCATGGGCAAGTGTTAGCACGCCCGGCAGTTACCACCACAAGCGGCCCCCATCCAGTAATGGCTTAACCACTTGCCATTCGAAGAAGCTTATCCTAACGAGGAAGATTCGACGGTTCGAAAGAGGACAAAAAGAAAGGAACCTCCCAGACAGGTATAAAAGGACCTCGAGCTCAACAAAAAAGGAGAGATATATCTATCTCTCACTACGACACTACTGAGCGACAAGTTTACTAACTTGAGCATCGGAGGGTCCTCATCGGGAATACCGGCCCGGGGACTTCTTGCAGGTTTCCAAAGAAAGAAGACAACCTCTCCACCCCATTTGGAGGTCCACCATAGATCTCAGCATGCCCGTCGCTCATCACCGGTGATTTGTCAGCATCAGTTAGGGTTGATGGTAATTATAGTTGGATGGGGCTCCTTTTGGACTTTTACCAAGACTTCAGAAATTGTTGACCCAATTATTGATTTTGATGATTATAAAAGATTTGAGTATATTCATTTTATTACTAATAGATTTAACAAGTGTTTCAGGGCTTAAAAATCTTTGTTCAATCAAAAGATATAAAGAAACATGTTTTGAATCAATTGCCAAAAGAAAGTTTCAAAATTCAGAGCCTGGAGTCGACACCTAGGAGATCTGGAGCCGACCCCATGGCCAATCAAATGTCTTTCTAATTTTTGGCATGGTCCGGAGCCGACACCCAGAGTTTCAGAGCCGACACCCAAAGTTTCGAAGTCGACACTTACAGTGTCTGGAGCCGACTCCGATGTGGGAATAGAATGCGTATTTTTTTGACTACTCTGGAGCCGACACTTACAGTCTTTCAGAGCCGACTCCCGAATGTGGCGAGTCGACACTCAACTTTTTCGCGACTCCTCAATGAACTCTTTACTTTCTATTTTTGGATAACCGACTTGGAGTCGATACTTAAAAAGTTGGAGCCGACTCCAACCTGTCAGGAATGGATTTTTAAAATGCCAGATCAGCTCAAACGGTAATATTTTCATTTCACCTAACTTCTAACTAATATATTTTGTATGGATAAACTTTCCAGGTACATTCCAACGGCTAGTTTCTCACAAAAACATGGATTAAGAGAAATCTATAAAAGGGGGAGAACGCTCGTTTGAAAAAAAGGAGAAAAAAATAGAGTAAAAACAAATAAAAAATCGAGAAGTCTTGAGCTTGAAATCAAAGAGAAAAGAGTCCAAGTTCAAATCCATCTACTCCAGAAAGCTCAAAGAGAAATCCAAGGTATTCAAAATAAAAAATCGAAGGATTTTCCAAAAAAAAGAAAAAGAAGCCAAAAGCCCTGTTATGTGATTTTCCAACTTCTCATCTGCAACATTTGCAAAGAATCCAAGCTGAGGCCTGATTCAACATCTCCAAAGAGAAGAGAAAAAGAAAAAAAAAAAAGCTCAAATCTAATTTGCTTCAAACAGGCTTTTCTAACCTTGTTCATTTACATTGAATATTTGCTCATTTAAGGAGCTGTTTGTTATTGTAAACATTTTTCTTACTTGTTTTTGCTAATTCAATCAGGGGGATTGAATTAGTGGAGGTAGTATACCTCGGGGCAAGCTAGATTAGCTTGTGTTTGGATTTTGTGCTGGTGAGCCCGGAAAACCAGCTGGGTTCGTTGTGATCCCGGAAAAACAACAAGTTCTGAGTTGTGAGCTTGTAAAATAACTCGACTGTAATCAAGAGGATTATAGTGTGGACCCAAGTGGATCTTGGGAGTTAACGTAGGTGTTGGATACACCGAACCACTATAAAATCTTTGTGTTTGCCGTGCTTTGATTGTCTCTCTCTCTATCTCTTTGCTTGTGATTAATATTTGCTTTGCACTTAATTTTATTTATCTCAAAGCCAATCGTTTTCAAAGGTTAAATTTTTTAAGAACCCAATTCACCCCCCCTCTTGGGTTGCCATCTGGGCCAACAATTGGTATCAGAGCAAGTGCTCATTTGAATTTGGTCTAACGATCAAGAGCTAAAGATTCAAATGGCAGCTCAAGCTAGTTCATCTTATTTAGAAGGTCAATCCACTAATCGACCTCCTTTGTTTAATGGAACTAATTATGGTTATTGGAAAGCTAGGATAAAATTTTTATTCAAGCACTTGACTATGACTTATGGGGTATCATAGTTAATGGTCCACACACACCCACAATCAGAGTAGATAACATGGTGATTCCTAAGCCGAAACGGAATGGGATGAACATGATAAAAAATTGGCACAACTTAATGCCAAGGCTATGAATGTTTTATATTGTTCATTAGATGCAAATAAATTTAATCAAATTTCTACATGTATTTCTGTGAAAAAATTTGGGATAGATTAGAGGTTACTCATGAGGGTACAAATCAAGTTAAAGAATCAAAGATTAATATTTTAGTGCATAAATATAAATTGTTCAGCATGGAACAAACTGAAACCATCACATGCATGTACACAAGATTCACTGATATTGTAAATAGTTTGAAAAGTCTTGGTAAGACTTACACTAACTCTGATTTGGTTCGTAAAATTCTTAGGTCACTTCCAAGATCATGGGAAGCGAAGGTGACTGCTATCCAAGAAGCCAAGGACCTAATATTTTACCTTTGGAAGAGCTTCTTGGATCCTTGATGACTCATGAGCTAACCATGAAACAACATCAAGAGGAGGAAGTCAAGAAGAAGAAGACAATTGCTCTTAAAGCTGCAGAAAGTGAGGAGAGCTGCAGTGATGATGATGATGATGAGACTGCACTCCTTGCTAGAAAATTTAAGAAATTCATGCAAAGAAGGAGACCCTTCCACAAGAAAAAATCTGGAAACAAAAATGGAAGGAGAAAAAAGAAAGAGAAGGACAAAGAAAAGAGAAAGAGCCCTTGATTTGTTATGAGTGCAAGAAACCAGGGCATTTCAGATATGATTGTCCTTAATGAAAGAAAGTTTACAAGAAGAAGAAGAAAGCCTATGTTGCAACCTGGAGTGAAAGCGAATCCTCTTCCGAGGAGGAACAAAAGGAAGTTGCCAACATTTGCTTTATGGCGAACGACGACGAGGTAAGTTCTGAAACCCTTTATGATGATTTTACATTTGATGAATTATTGAAGCTTTCAATGAATTAATAAGTGATTTTAAGGTTCTAAAAAAAAGAACAATCTTTAAAAATTGATAATTTAAATCTTGCCAAAGAGAAGGATAAATTAGTCCATGAAGTTGAAAAATTGAAATCCGAAGATGAAGTTTTGATTGAAGAAAGGATCAATTTCCAAAGAAAATGATAGATTAAAGAAGGAAGTTGAAAATATAAAAATATTGTTGATAAATTTACATATAGTTCTGAAAAACTTAATTTATTATTGAGTAATCAAAGAGCTATATTTGATAAGGCTGGATTAGGTTATAGACCTAACATAAAACAAAATATGTCAAAAACTTCTTTAGAAAAGAACAAGATAAAATGAATTTTTATGTCATTATTGTAACAAGAAAGGCCACAAATCCTATGAATGTAATGCAAGAAAAAGCAACAAGAAATTAATTGCTAAAGGAAAGAAAATATGGGTTCCAAAAGGAACTATCTTTATTGCTACTAACCATGAAGGACCCAAGAAGGCTTGGGTACCTAAATATAAGATTTGATCATTTTTGCAGGAGTGTCTTGCGGCCAAAAGATCAAAACAAAATGGTATCTCGATAGTGGCTGCTCAAGACACATGACGGGTGACAAGGATCAATTCATCACCCTTGAAAGCAAAAGAGGAGGAGTTGTTACGTTTGGTGACAATGGCAAAGGCCAAATCATGGGTTTGGTAAAATTCAAATAACTCCCTCCACATTTATTGAAAATGTCCTATATGTTAATGGTTTGAAGCATAATCTAATTAGTATTAGCCAATTGTGTGATAAAGGTTTCAAAGTATCATTTGAAGCTTCTATTTGCACTTTCTAATCCCATTGATAATAGCATTATATTTACTGGAAATAGAAATGGCAATGTATACTTGATTGATTTAGACAATTTGTCTACTAGTAATCATTGCTTAGTTGGCTAATAATGCTAATATAAATGAGATTGGATGGCTGTGGCATCGTAGATTAGGTCATGCAAGCACACACCTAATTTTAAAATTAATTAGAATGGATTTAGTAAAAGGTCTTCCACAACTAGATTTTGAAAATAACAAAATTTGC